>JAHLJT010002630.1:7203935-7263328 GCA_031308135.1 Acheta domesticus
TTGAGCGTCTTGCTCAGCCCGATCGATACCAAGAATCCTCCTTGCGTGGACCGCCACATTTCCCAACTCGGCTTTGCGATTTTCACGTCCCCGTTTTATATCTGTTTCCTGTCTCTGCTACTTGAACTGTTCTTTCTCCCCACTTTCATTTTTTTTTTCTATTTCAGAGGAAATGGATGCGTCGGTTTTATGTGCATTTTCCATCACATTTAGGATTTAGTCGGAATTACAGCAGACATTCTTGATGTGACTACGAATAACTCTTCTTTGTGAATTATTGGAATAAAAATTGAAGGGTAGAAAAGGAATGTGTTAAATAACATCAAATTGGGAAATTTTAGAGCACATTATAGCATAACTGATTTGCTTAGTTAATTAATGTATACTTTGTTTGTTTTGTGATGATCTTAATCTTTTCTATAGCACACGTTTTTTCATAATTGTTGTTGGTAGGAAATGGCGTGGTGTTTATGACATTGCCATGGTTATAGAAGTAATTATGAGGCAGTTGTTTTGTCATATAGTTTATACAGATAATATGTAGACATAAACCCATATCACAAAACAACGCCTCATAATTACTTTAAAAGTAACTTTTATTACACTTAGATCTTTTTCCTTTCTCTGCTGTTTGTACTGTTCTTTCTCCCCACTTACTTTCATTTCTAACCTGTTTTTTCTTCTTCTTGGAGGGATGACGAAATACTCATTATTTTAGAGGGAAACATCAATTACAAGATTAAGGTTCATTTTTGAACTCAAAATGAACTTTTTTCCTGTTAGCCTCCTCCTGCCTTCCTCACTATGTGAAGGAGAAGTACTCGTATGTTAGCTCCACGTTTTTTACTACAGTTCGATGTTCTGAACGTCCCATCACGGAGTGGGAGAGCTCGAAAAATTCGAACCGCCCCAAATGTAGTGGAACAATGCATTTTGCGTATTGGTAGCATGTAAGACCTACCGCGTGGCCCTCGTTTCCGAAAACCAAATTTTAATTCTGTAGAACGCACAGTTTTCTATTTGGGTACTTTAATGTTCACGATGCAAAGTGTTGAGGACCGGGAGCTTCAGATTATTTGTGCTTGCTCGATTATCCTCGTTTTTCAATAAATTTACAGAATTTTAAAGTGAAAGTATCAATTTAAACTATTATAAGTTAAGATGTTTCAGATTAGAAACTCTCTTGAAATTGGTTAATCTGTTGACTTTTACAAGAGTAACAGGCATTCATTGATTGCTATAGACAGATATGGATTGAACTTGTTAAGGTATTGGGAGTGGCATAGGAAAACCTGTAGTCTCAGCAAATAAAAGTAAATTGCGGTTTGTGACGAAGTTCCTGGATACGTTGAGAATTTGAGATTTTCATTGTTTTTTGTGCTTGTCTTTCCTCCTCCTCCTCCTCCTCTTCTTCCTTCTGCTGCTGCTGCTGCTGCTCTCTCTCTACTTCTTTTTTACTCCTTACGTCGACTGTCGCCACTTGCCTCGCGCTTCTGTGGGCGTGATAGAAATGTCTTGTTCCACGCCCACCGAGCTTTCCCCGAGAGCATTTCCGAACAAAAAGCGAGGGCGGTTCTAGACACTGCGCAAACCACTTGGCGCTATGGAAAAGCTGTCGCCAGAAGACGAATCGATGACGTCATTGCGGACGGAGGACCTTACAGAAGCCAAGATGATGCCGATGATGATGGTGATCGATCAGTGATGACTGCCATGATTTGTTACATGGTTGGGTGATACACTGGCGGATCCAGGGGAGGGGCATGGAGTGATGCCCCCCCCGCCAAAGAGGCCTAGAGTTTTCATTTACATTATTTTACTTGGCAAAATTGATTTAAATATTTATGTTGGAATTTTGCAATTATTTAAACAATAATATTATATAGTATCATCTCTTTAGTACTAAGTATTATAAAATATAATAACAAATTAGTTTATTATTTAACAAAAATCTACGATGCCCCCCCCTCCCCCAAAAGAAGAAGATCGGCTGGATCCACCCTTGGGGTGATAAAAATATTAAAACCACAGTATTTATTAACTTTTAATTGTACTATGATTAATCACTGAAACAATAATGTTAACTATCTAGAAACTGTGTTGAAGGTGTGATAGTGAAATTGAGATATGAAATGTTTATAGTATATATTAATGTCGATTGGACCACGTTGCTCTTATTTTCTGAAGTTCAAACCACGAAACCAGCATTTCTAAGGCAGGCAATGAAATTCCCCTGGGATTATTCGAGGCAAACTGTGATGTCTGTCTTTTAATATGACTACATCTATAAATTGAATGAGAATGCAAGAAAAGGCTAAGCGGATACGACGTGCGCAGTGTAATTCGTAAGGAATCTCGAAATGAAATTCTTACGTTCTATTTCAGAAGAAATGGATGCGTCGGTTTTATGTGCATTTTCCATCACATTTAGGTTTTAGCCGGAATTACAGCAGACATTCTTGATGTGACTACGAATAACTCTTCTGTGTGAATTATTGGAATAAAAATCGAGGAGCAGAAAAGAAATGTGTTAAATAACATCAAATTGGGAAATTTTAGAGTACATACGAAACATACCTGATTTGCTCAGTTAATTGATGTATACTTTGTTTATTGTTTTCCGATGATCTTAATCTTTTCTATAGCGCAAGTTATTTCATCATTTTTATTGGTAGGAAATGGTGTGGTGTTTATGACATTGCCATGATTATAGAAGTAATTATGAGGCGTTTTTTCGTCGTATGATTTATGCATATAACATGCAGACATAAACACATAGGACAAAACAACGCCTCAATACTTACTTAATTACAATAATTACTGCAGTAGTAAATTTTATTATACGAAGTCGTACTTTGCCCAGTTCTCTCGCTTATAATGCGCACATTATTTAGCAATACTGGTTTTGATTGTTCCATAATTATGTCTAGGGAGCGGATTTGTATGCCCTAAAAATCTTGAAATATGCTTTTTAAATATGCATTTATGACGTAAAACTTCTGAAATATGCACTTCAATACGCAATTAAAATTAACAATATTTCATTTACTGTATAAATATTTCTTGATAAAATTCAGCAGAAGCATCCTTGAAATGAAAAATATTTTTGTGCTAACATAATATAACCTAGCTTACTTCTCGGGAGAAATAATTAAAGCAAATACGCACCTTAGTGAAGTACATTGTAGGTCTTTCACTTTTCTTGCCTAGTTTAAAAAATATATCAAGAAATATCCTACATTTGCACAAGTATTTTATCACCTATAGAAAAGAAAAGAAACAAATTTTGACTTTTCTAATCGATGAACGCTCACAAATAAATAGATTCTATGAAAACATGAAACGTTTTCTCTGTTTTAACGAAATATGCAAAATATGCTCCCATAATTACGCGAACAGGAAAAATCGACCAAATATGCACAAATATGCCCTAACATATCAATCTACTTAGTATCGAATAGTAACAAAATGTCGAGAAATTTCACTTAGCTATGCCCTGAAGAAACGGACAAAAATATGCAAAATCATAGAAATCCGCTCCGTAATCATGATATATAGAATTCCCTTTCTGCGTGCTCCCTCCCTTTCTTGCGATTCAGGCACCTTTTGCCGTTTGCATAACCGCAGCCTGCATTCTCGTCTCTCCGCCCACGCGGTAGGTGATCATGAATATCTCTCAGGCGCGCGCATCGGGGTCGGTCGGCCCTCTCATCACCATAATCCTTCGTTTGTCGGCCGCGGCGCCGCGTTCGCGTAAGCCTCCCCAAGTGGCCGGCCCGCCCCTCCCGCCCGAGCCGTGGCGCTCTGCATTATTGCTGTTGTAGGACTGGCGTGGGCTGATCTGGCCTAGCGTGGACTGGACTGGGTGTGGGTGGTCCGGAGTCCGCGGTGACCTCTCTCCTCTCGCTCAGATTGGCTGAGTTTTGTTCCGTGCCAGCATCGCTGCTGACTCTGCAGCGTATCTGACAGAGAGGTGGTAGGGCTCGAGTTCAAGACTTCGGCGCATTGTAGACATTAGTTAGATACCTAGGTAGGTAGTAGGACTGGCGTGGCCTGACCTGGCCTGACTGGCCTGTACTGGCCTGACTGGCCTGGACTGGACTGGCCTAGACTGGTCTGAACTGGACTGGGAGTGGGTGGTCCGGAGCCCGCGGTGACCTCTCTCCTCTCGCTCCAACTGGCTGAATTTTGTTCCGTGCCAGCATTGCTGCTGACTCGTGCAGCGTATCTGACAAGTTGTAGGGCTCGAGTCCGAGACTTTAGCGGATTGTCGACTTTAGTTAGATAGCTAGGTCGAATACAGCCGCTGCGTGGAGGATAATTCTGGCGGCTGCTCTTATCCGTAGTATTCCGTGGTTTCTCGAATCAGTACCAGGCGAATGCTACAGAAGTACCGTAGCTACGGCCGCTTCCTATTCTTCCCACCCTTGTCCTTTCCTCTTCAATTACACACACAGAGACCTGTACTAGACTACAACACGTGTCGATCGGGTAGCTTACGGTAGAGCGGTGAATCGGTAGGGCAGTGCGGGAGTGGGACACCGCCACCGTCCGCGATAAAACAGGAACTACACTTACGGGACTAATCACCATACCAATTGTGGTGCCCGTAAATATCAATTAATTAGTTTGTCTCTCTGTTGCCCGTATCCGCAGGCGGTGGTGTTCTCCCTTGCCACGTTCATCCACCGTCCCATTGTCACCACTTCTCCTGCATGATCGTCCTCAATTCTTGAGGACTTTCAAATGATATCGTTAATGATGATGATTTATAATAAGATTTAATGACGCTTTAACGTTTTAGTCAGTGGTGCCGATTTAATATTAATTTAAGAACCATGTATACGCTGCGGAAGTGTTAAGCTAAAATAGTTTTTTGAAGTAAAACTGATAGAAATGCTGTACTACTTTATCATGACCAATTAGTTGTAAAATGAAAGGTGGCTGAAAACGGTGAACACTTAAAATTTGATTAATAAGGTATATATTAATAGCGTAATACTCGTCTTTCAGAATAAATAAATTATATTTCCCCGCAGCAAGCCGAAACTGTTGCAAAGGAAGAATTCGTCGTTGCCAGATATATTTTCTAGAGAGGCAGCAAGGCGATGCCTTTGCCGGGCTTTTCCCGTTGCGCAGTGCTCGAGAGCATTCTCCAGTGACATGCGTTATGCGTCTATCGTTGATTGAGGGAGGGACATTGAAGAGATAATATCCGAGCGAGGTGCCAGTGACCGATCCTAGTTATTAAACACATGAACTATGAGACTCCGTAAGCGGGTAAACAGCAAGCATGAATATCTGTCTTTGCCATTTGTTTGACATTTTGTGGTACAAATTAAATTACATCTTTTGGTACATAATTAAATTATTTTAAATGTAAAGTTAAATATTCCGTAAAAACACGGACAAACGATAACTTTTTGTTATGAGCCGTTACAAAGGAAGTATATCAAAATTACAAGGTGCTCCGGGAATGTGGTCCGATTTGGAATTGAACACATCAATTCAAATGATTTAAGAGGGGAAATGTTAGATATCTAGGAAGGCTCTTGTCCTCAAATCACTTTCTCTGCTGATTACTTTCTAAAACAAATGCATACATTAGAAAGTGAGATTCGGAAATAACAATAATATTTGCTTTCTGGCCTCATGCTTCCGTTCTTATTTTCAATTCCTCGTTCACCCACGCATCTACTTCCATCTCCATTTTTACTTCTACCTCCGTCTTCGCCGCGATCTCCACTTCTGCCTCCGCCACCATCTCCATATCTATTTCTACGTCGAGCATCACTCCTCCCTCTACTTCTGCCTCTGCGTCCATTTCCACGTCTCCCTCCCCCCCACTACTTCCTCTACCGTTTCCATCTCATCCACTTGCAAGCTCGATATTCATTTCTACCTCCAGCTCCACCTGGAAATCCATTTTTCTACTCCCATTGTATAATGCTGTCATTTGTTATGGCTGCAACCAGTTGCATAATGATATTCATTTCGTTAAGTTTTCATTACGATACAGGTTCTTGACCAATCACAGAAATGTTTACAAACCAAGTATTGATACTTAATTAATCGTTGAAATCGTTTTAGCAAATGTTTCGTTTGATAGTGTTCTTTAAAATTTCACATATATAAATTTCAAATATTATTCTTGTCAGTTTTAATTTTTAATTTAAGTTTAATAAGTTTTAATAATTAATAGTAATTTTTCCTGGAATATTATTTAAAATAAATTGGAACGTGATTTTGATCGTATTTGATTAGCGCAGTACTCTCTCGCAGGCGGAAGGGCGGCCAGAGCCACCTGCGACAGCTTGCGAGGGTAGGGTTAGGGAGCGTCCGCTAGGTGGCTTTGGGTGAATCCTTTATGTCAACGGCAACGAAACGATTCAGTGTAAAAGTTTAACTTAAAATAGTCGTCGAAAAAGTACCTTATAAAACGCGATGTAATGTGTATTAATACACTCGTGTGAAGTTTACGATACCCGCTCGTAATATCGTAATATCACACTCGTGTATTAATACCCATCCTTACGTCCTTTCATAATGTTCTATTCTACCCCTGCTTCTAATTTCACCTCCATCTTCACTTCCACCGTCGCCGTCCACCTCCATCTCACCGCCTCTCGTGGCACAGCAGCAGAGGCCGCTGTAGCGCCACCAGCGAGAAGCCACTTGCTAAGCAGTTATGGAAATAAAATACGAGCGGCGGGCGGCCCAGGGGGGGGGCGGATGGTGCCCAACCGGCCCGGCCGTGCGCTTACACACGCCGCACAGGCCATCGTTTATGCATTCGCACGGCGAAGCATCCTCCCCGCCCACCGGCCTCTGCGTCTGGAGGAGATAGGGAAGTTAGACGCGGAGAGGACCGAAGTGACATGTACAATCGATTCTGGTTAGAGTGAACTCGAATATAGTTTGTTGTGTTATTTATATTGTATCTTGTACTAACTACTTTATGCTATTAGAGGTTATTAGTAATGCAACCGTAAATGGTAAACCCTGTGAACAAATTACTAATAAAATTGAATTGAATTAAATATAGTGAACTCTTAGCTATAGTGAACTTAAGGCACAGGTCCCGTTTCACTTAGGGGCCGTCCATAAATTATGAGACGCAAATTTTGAGTATTTTCAATACCCCCTCTCCCCCTTGTAACGCACTTCCCTATCTCTATGCAACGCTGCCTCAGACCCCCCTCCCTTCCCCTTTAGCGTTACGTAATTTACGGATGACCCCTTACATCACAAATAAGCATAAGAAGATTCGGTTATAGTAAGCCTGAACCTCGGTTATAGTGAACGTAGGAAATATGTCCGGGAAATTAATTGGAACTCCCATGTTATTAGGCGAGTAAAAGGGACTTCGGAGAGTGGGTCGGTGTTGCAACAGTGCAAGAGGCATTGAAGGGTGTCAAAACTTTATTACGATTCTTAGACACATAGGACAACGCAGAGAGTGGAGAGAGTACGAACTTTGGGGAAGGATCTAGAGAAATTACGAATGAAAAATGGACGAAGCAAACAATTGAAAGTAATTGATTTTTTCAGGGCAAATAAAGGTATTGATGACAGATGTTTTTAAAGCGACCTTAAATACTTTCTTTAAAAATCGGTATTGAAATTTTCAGTTCGTGCTGTAAATGAATTTTGCTGTATCTCTATATTAATAAAATCAATAATTGTGGAGAAATTCTATTTAATTTTGATATCATAGGATATAGTGAACCGAACATGTTAGTCCACAGAAGTTCACTGTAACCGAAGTCGACTGGACTGCTGGTAACGTAAATGATGGTGCGCTCATCGATGATGTCAGTTGGCGCTTCTTGGTTCGTTCGGTTGCTGTTGGCGCGCTTGTGTGCGAGTTCGACGCTTCCTCATGTAACCTCATCGTCTGATGAAAACATAATGCGCCACAAGGAGTAATTGGAATTGGGAACGTACGTGCTATATGTGCTTCATTAAAAATTCTTATTTTTTAAAAGCCTTTTTTTTACACTTTTGTTTTAAGTGTTTTGTTTATCTCTGATAAAGCTCCTAACTTCAGCGAAGTTAATGCGATTATTACACTCTTAATTAAACACGAATACAAAATCAAGATCTTTTCGATACGAGTTTTACTCTCAATTGACTGATGTATTTCATTTTAATTGATCATTATTTTGCTGCAGTGAAGGAAGTGGAAATTAATATCGCTTTTGAGGAAATAAGTCAAGTGACGTCTCCAAAAGACAGTCATAAGCCAGATATTCTGTGATGTACCGCAATTCCAGAGCAATTTGTACAATTCTTACTTTTAAATCTCCCTCAAGTTGCTCTGGACGGAGTGCAACAATATGCTAGCTGTCACGACATGCCTATGTATGTTGTATTAACTACCTCAACATATTGCATGGAACCTCATCACGTGAAGTGAATTCGCATTTTCTAAGTGTAATTTGTTTATTATTTGTTTTTTGCTGTATTAATGCAAACTGCTCGTTTTTTTTCAGTACTCGTTGTACGGTTTCTTTCAAATGAGCTAAAATCACGATATTATTCGTTATTTCGTTCCTGTCGCTTAGTGTGGGTTCCAAAATATTCTGGTTTGATAAAGTACCTTTTTATTGCAGACATTAGCTAACATGTATTTCGAATTCTTTTTTCCTCTGATCCCTTTTTATGGACCATGTTTGCAAAGGCTTTTGTGAATGCTTGTTGACTTGTCTTTTGTTCGTGTGTCTTCACGTGCGGGTTCTATTATAACCAGCCTGCTGATGTGCCGCCGCTGTCTTCTAGTCCTGTTGTGGCTCCTCGGCTTTCCTTCTGGGCACACGCAGTTGCTGCGTATGTGGATGACTCCCCCTCTCCTCCCTTCCAGTCTCACGAGCCTCTACGTTTGCTTGCCCCGCCCGGTCCTTCTACGTCCCGCCCTGCCGCCAACCGCCCCCGCTCCGCCACTTCGCCTGTCGCCGTCAGCTGCACGCTTCTCCGCCCTGCGCAAGTTTGCTCCGCCCCGCTCCGCTCCCCCCCCCGTTCCGCCCCGCCCCGCTTCTCTCCCCCCGCCCCGCCCCCCCGCTCGGCCCCTCCTCGCTCCGCCCCGCCTCGCTCCGCTCCGCCCCGCTTCTTTCCCTCCACCCGCCCCGCCCCGCCCAGCCCCCTCCGCTCCGCCCCGCCCCACCCCGTCCCGCTCCGCCCAGTCGGCTCCGTGACACGCCGCTCCGTGAACGCGGCGCCGTGTCTCAGTGACATGGGGAGGGGGACACGAGCGGGAAGAGACGGGATAAGGAGGTCCCGTGTCTCCCCTCTCCATGTCCCTATCTCCCGTGTCTCCCCACGCCATGTCCCCCTGTCTCGTCTCTCTCCGCTCCGTGTCCCCTGTCCCGCGTCCTGTCGCCCCCCGCTCAGTGCCCCCAACCCCTGTCTACCAACCTGTGTCCCTCGAACCCATGTCCCTTCGCCCCGTGTCCCTTGGCTCCGTCTACCCTCCTTCAGTGTCTCCTCGACCTGTGTCCCCCCCCGCTGCGAGTCACTAAACGTCCTCTCGATCTGCTCTGTCTCGTCTCGCTTTCTCGTCCCCTTCTGTCCCGCCCTGCTCAGTCCAACTACGATCTCTCTCTCTCTCTCTCTCTCTGCTCCCGTGCCGCTCCGCGCCGCTCCTGTGCATATTGCATGCATCACGCCGCTGGGGGCGTCGTCCAGCCACGCCCTAACTCCTCTGCCATGCCTCCCCTCCCCTCCCCTCCCCACCCCTACTCCTCCCGCTCCCTTCTTCCCCCTCCCTCCCCCCCGCACCGCCACGCGCATCTCGAGGGGCTCCCATAGACGAAACCGCTTTCCGGGAAGGCAGCCACGGAATGGGCCCGCGACTCTGAAATTTGGAATAAAACTCTCGGTAGGTGTTGAGAGTTAGATATTTATGCTAATTCAATTGGGTGCCGTGCCAGTTTGATTGTGCAGAGTTTATTGGGATATGTTTTCTCAGAGCTGTACTGCATGTTAATTAGTATCTTCACCCCAGAAAGCGTAAGTTGTCGCGTCATCATGGAAGCGTAAGGTGAGTCCAGTGGACTCATGGATAACACTATGTACAAGATGTTTAAAAAAAGATTGTGATAATTTCAATGTATGCTTTGTTAATGTCGTACATTGCAAAACTCGCTTTTGTACGAGCATTATGGTAATGTGAAAATTGTCTGACTCTCGCTTTGAAGTTACTATGGCGACTCCACATTTTCTGTGAGGAAAACCATTAAAATTTGTATATAAATTTTTTAAATAAGACGTCACAGATGTTTTTTTAAATAAAGGTACACGCTCGCCATCTGTCCGGGTCCGTTAGGCGGCCCTATTCACGAGTGTACACGGCTCGCTGGCCAGGCTTGTCTGCTGCTAACTTGTGCTCACAATGAAGCAAGATATACAACACGAAAAGTAGGCAACGGAATTTATTGTGTTTAAAAATGCAAAATATGTACATATGTGTATATATGTATATTCCAAAATATGTAAGATAAAATAGAAAAAATGTAAAATAAAAATTCATTATAGTGTTTAAAATTGCTCTGTAAAAGTTTTTTTTCGAATATAGAACTTTGCCCATCAAATCTTAACATGAATTCGGAGCCGTTGAAAGACAGAACTTTGCCCACCATATCTTAACATAAATTCGGAGCCGTTGAAAGACAGTTCTACCTCTACACAAGTAATTATGCACTAGTCTTCGCCACCTAAGTTATGTATAAAATACGTTCACAGAATATGCAAAATGTTGTTTACGATTATCCTGTGTTCAAGTGAAAAGTAGTACTATGTACCCAGTGGTGGTTCGTGGAGGGAGGATTAAAGGAAACATACCCTCCTCCCCCCCAAAAAATCCACCGATACAATGATCTATATAAAAAAATAGTTTTCGATTGAGCTACCCATTGGCCGTATGAAACGTGGGTAAGAACGTGGTTGAAATTACTTCTGCCTTACAAACATTCGCTCATCCTTGATTCTAAGTACGCGGCTTCCTAGACAAGGGTGCGGGGTAAGTTTCGCAATTCATGGAGGTTTGCTGGCTGTAGAAGCGCAGAATCATTACATTGCTTTGCTGGAAAGATGATTCCAGTCATGCATATTACAAACTCGAATATGAAATGTGTCGTTTCGACTTATAAATATATTAAAATGTAGCGAAATATGTAGCAATAGATAAAATACGTAAGTGTACCAAAATATGTGAAAATATGTAAAATAAAAATAGTTCTAATTCATTCAGGATGTCTTGTAAACTCCAAGAAATATTATTGAATGCAAGAAACTTGTTTCTTGGATTCAAAATGTGTGTATACTTCGTTCCCTAATGATAATGTAAATCCGTTCCCTAATGATAAGAAACGGCGGCGGCGAGCCAGGCTTGCTTGCCCTCCTCGCTCATGTAAATCTACGCGCCTACCAGCAATCTCTGCGGGACGATCCTGGCAGTCACGACTGTAAAATATGTTGCCGTTGGTCGCGAAGGGGGGAACAATGCGGTGATGGATTTGCAGCTGGCAGGAGTCAGAGTTGACAATTCCAGCTTGCCCGTGAATGGGCCCTCTTGGTGCCATATCGTTTGAAAGCCTTGTATGGATTTCGCCGTGGAGAAAGTGCTGGCCGGCGGGCGCCGTTGTTCGCCTACGGTGGCACACAGCTGAAGTGAGAATCTCCTCTACAGGGTGTCTACAGAAGAACGGTGCGGATGCGGCGAATCGAGTTTTTAAGTGATGGGGAACTGCCTGCGCGACAGGCCTGTATGTCGCGCGCTTCCACACAACTTCTCTCGCTGGGGAAATTGAAAACGCTCTCCGCAATTCAGGCTCCTACAGCACACGTTCATACTCTTTTATACTTCGATTTAAACATAGTGATACTTCAAGGTCGCGAGCTGGAACGAGAGGCGGACATTGTCATCCAATCGGGAACTCCAGTAACAAACATTTAAATCGTAACCTAGCTCCCGATTGGAAGATAGTGTCCTCATCCCCGTCCAGTTCGTGACCTTCCAGTTGCTACTGTGATCGAAGTATGTAACAATTGTGCAACGTTATATATGTTCCTGCAGCGCCGTGATTTTCTACGTTCGTTTGATGTTTTTTTGGTAAACTTAGTACTTCAACACATCCCACAAATAGTGTCTTTGGGAGACACCGCTTCGCGAGATCTCGCAGGCCACAGACAAATTACTCTCCTTTTGAGTCTCAGCTTATACACAAATGCTATAAAAAGCTTTGTTTCGAAGTTTATCTGTCCGAAGTATTCGCTTAACCTTCGTGACTTTATGTAGTTAAAGAACTCGGCTAGCGACATCGGTTTCGCAGTCGTGGTCTTTCAGTAGAACCATCCCAGCAATCGCCTCGAAAAATCGGTCGGGATGCCCGGCACGGGGATTAAACCCGGGCCTCCCGACTGCGAAGTCAGCGCGTTACACCATGTTCCACTTCGCTCGGTTTTCAAGTGATACAGGTACTAACTGTATATTGTGATTTCCATCGGAACATATCCATTTCGTTCCTTGTTAACGTCTTTGGGAAAGTGCATCAGCTGATGTCAGTGCAGTGCCAATAATTGGGAGGTCCTAGGTTCGAGTCCCGACAGCGACAGGATTTTTGACAGTAGCTCGTCAGTTAGGTCGAATTCAGTCGCTGACATCGTTTCTAGCGGTCGTCTGCTCTGATCGGTAGTTTTCCGTGTTTTTTTCCTAACACTAGGCAAGTGCGGGAGCAGTGTCCTAAGAAACGGGCCACGGACCGCGCGCGATTTTCCCTTCCTCTTCCTTGTCCTATCATCACTGCTTACAAACACACACACACACTAAAATGCACTACACTACCACACATGCCGAGAGACCGATCGGGGTCTTGGAGCTTGGCCCGGCTAGGGCGGTGCCCCGTTGGTGGGAGGTACCTGGTTGAGGAAACCCCGCTAGTCGACGGTAGTTCGGCACCGTATCTCCCCATCCAGCGGGGAAGATCACCGCCACCCCCCGATGAAAAAACATGCTCTATAGTTCCAGGACTAATGACCTAATGACCACCCGGAATCACTAACAATCATTCGACGGTAGGTCGGCGCCGGATTTGACCATCCAGCGAGAGAAGATCGCATCCACCTCCCAATGAAACAATATAAACTATACTTACGGGAATAATGACCTGATTAGTTGACGCGTCCGGAATCACTAACAATCAATCAATCTTTGGAGAGAGAGCGAATACTGATAATCAACATTACAGAAACCTTGGACGTTTCTGAGTGGAATGTAAATAAAAATGATTCAGGGGAACGCCCTCTCTGTCGGGTCAGGGGAAAACGCGGGGTTGCGGCCGGGCGATTCAGTTCAGTTCAGTTACGTGGTGCCTTATTTTACGTGGCGAATTTCAGGCCATTAGACCTTTTCTTCTGCCTGACCACGCAAATTTCGCAACACTTCTTTCGCCATCCTAGGAAGAATGTATCACTCGATCGAACTCGAGATCACTCGAACGAAACAGGCAATTTCAATTTGGCTCGGAGGCTTCTTTTAGACATCAATACCTTTAACATGCTGGAAATCTAGAACATGGGACAGGTGATTGAACTTCCCCTTCAAAGGAAGGCGGACGAAGGATTTTTTAAATTTATTTTTATATTGGTGCACGATCGCCCGAGAGACAACTGTTCTGACTCCGCACAGTTGTTGAGTAGACGCACTGTAGAATGCGACTTCTGTAGCGGCAGCGTATAAGCGACTCTCACAGTTCCCTCGCAACGTGGTATGGTAGTCGCGTGACCTGCTCTAAAGCAATCAGCTTGGAAGTATTTGTTTACTTTCCCGCAGCCAGGGTTCATCTCAAGAGATTCTCACAAAGTCCCTCGAGAAGCGTGCAGATCCCGGTCTTCATTACACGTGGAGTTTTCAACGCTGTTTGGGAGGCGTGAAGGTTCGGCAGTGGCGAAGTGTATGAGTAGACATCGGATGTTAAGGCACTGAAAACTTACGTTTTAGACGCCTAAAAAGGCACTAAAATGTTTTGAAATAGGCACCAAGAAGGAAATAAAAACTTAACATTGGAGGATAAAAGCACTAATATATTTCATTGCAGTTGCATCTAAAATTAGCCAATATCAAAAAGTATAAACAGCCGGCAGGATGAAGACGCACCTGACGCCCGGCAGAGACATAAGGTCAAATGATCGGCATACACTGCGCACTTCCCAGAAGAACATCTGGCACGGAAAAATATCCATGTAGGAAGTCGGGATCATCGCCTTGCCCTCTCACATTGAGTGCTTAGATTACGTCGCAAATCTGGGCTCATCGTTCACCTAAGTGCCCATCGCTCAAACAAGTGCCAGAGCCCACCGCTGGCTTTCTTTTAAGGTGTATATGCAAAGAAATGCGGTCGTAAGCCACAATGCTTGCTATTCAGCTCAGAAAATTCAATGTGATATGCAAACCTGAATGAAAGCTTCAGTCTAAACAAAAAATAGATTTGTTACCAGTAGACAATTAATGTGATTAGTAGAACTGAAAATGATTTAAACGTGTATTTGAAACCAAGACTAGAAAGAAAAATACATTAATTTTAAAGAGGAAGAAAACATTTAAAAAGAAAAAAATGTGTCTAAAAATGCATTTACATTATAAAATACTCAAAAAAGGAAAATAAAAATTGTCAGAATGTTTAATTATCCGTAATTTATATACATATATTAATTGCCTTTAAATATTTTCATTAGAATAAATTAGGTATTTTCCTAAACATCCGATGTCTAGTTATGAGCATGATATCAAGTCGTGTCATCACCTGTCGGCATGCGTTGATGTTTTGAGAATTAATTTATGTCATGCATTTGGTACCAACTGCATACCAATGTGTGGCAACAGCGCATCGAACTGCCAGAGTCGCTTGCACGCTGCCGGTACTGTAGTTTTGCTCTGCCGGGTGATTCATCCCGAAGAGATGCGCGAGATGTGTGTGTGTGTGTGTGTGTACGTGGGCGTGCGCGGGGCAGACAGGAGGCGGCTGGGGAGTCCGGCGTCGAGGCTGCGTCATCCGGCCGCGACCACACACATTCCAGCGCCGCGCTCCGGTCGCGGTCGCCGGGGGGCGGGGCGGCCAGCTGGCGCGAAGCGCCACAGTGACCACCAACGCTCCACTGCTGGGACCAACAATTCTGTGGTCACGGGGGAAAAGTTCTTAAGTCAATTTTTGGCGAAATTGGGTCAAGTACTGAAACTACAAGTTAGGTGTCTATATTTTATTTTATACTGCGATTTTCTTAACTCTGCCCCTGACAGGGATCAGCTGTTGACGGTTTCTTCCAATCGGGAGCTTGAACGTCGCCATAGTGACATCATTCTAGCAACATATTAGCTCCTGATTGGATGGCAGCGAAACAGCTGATTCCTGTCGGGGTCAGAAAGTCGCAGTTTAGAAAAACGACCGAATTGAAATGTTGCCTCCTTAACGCCAAAAAAGCGTTGGGAAATATAGCTTGGCGTTGGGGAACATAGGCGACTCAATAGTCTAACCCTTGTTTTCTCCAACGTAAGATCGAGGAGAAATCGAGCCGCCGGCTGCTCTAATCTGGTTTTCCGCGGTTTCTTGATGGACACAACGCGACTGCCGGAGCTGTACTGTAACAAACGGGCCACGGACCGCGCCCGATCTTTTCCTTCGTCTTTCTGGTCCTATCCTCACCCCTTACTTACACACGCTTACGCTTACATGCACCACACTACTACACGTGTTGGGAGACCGGTCGTTAGCTTAGACTCTAAGCTAACGGGTTTATCTTAACCAGCAGGGAACCACCCCAATTGGGACAAGCTCTAAGCCTTAGAGCTTGTCCCAATTGGGGTGGTTCCCTGCTGGTTGAGATAAACCCTGCTAACCGACGTGTTGGTTGGAGCCAGATACAGCCATCCAGCGGGGGGAAGATCACTCCTTCAACAAAACACGCTCTTCACATACAGGACCAACGACCTTAGCAGTTAATGCGCTTGGAAACACTAAAAATAATCAATTGGGAGAGTAATCATTCTCTCTGAATCTGAATCAGTGAAATTGTCGCTGATTCAATCAGTGAGAGCCGAAGTCACTGATGCCTTCAGTCGAAATGTGTAGTTTCGCTGACAATCAGCGAATATGCGAACCTTTTCATAATGACGCCAGTATTTCACTGATCGTCAGTGGTAAAAGTGCCGCGTCACCATCGTTCACTGATCGTTCACTTGTCACGTTCAACTAGTTGTCACAGATTTCACTGATTCAAAGAGAAGTTTCTCTGATTCAAAAAGTGCGCCAGATCTTCACTGATTTGTTCAGCTCAATTCACTGATTGTCAGTGGCAGAGTTATAACTGACACCATCAGTGAATAGTCACTGTCAATCAGTAGTTTTTCACTGATTCAGACAGAGAGTTGACAGAGCACGGAAACCAGCGATCGAAACAGTCGATCTACGAACGTTTGCAGAAAGGGAGCCACATTGGCGGTGGGTGAGTTAAATTTCAAGGCGTTGCAAAAGCAGTGGTCGTTAGAGGGTCTTCCCCTCGAATATTTCTCGAGCGATTAATGGAGACAATTCTTCAAATTGTTTAAGAAAGAAAAATTATCCTTTCCATAGCAAGAAATTGACACATCAGATTCAAAACTTACGTTTCGGAGTACCGTATCGGGGAGACTGTTTACTGACAGCGCGACGGAGGCTTTGTCTCGGAGTTGGGTGTCGTGGTGGCCTGATAGTGCTGCGCCAAGCGGAGTTTGCTGTGTAAATGTGAACACGCTCGGATGAAAGCGTCCACTGAAAAGAGAAGCGAAGATACGTGGTACCCAATGGTCCTTATGGAAGGAGGTCTGAGCGAGGTGTTGTTTCGAACACGTGAACAGCGATGTAGTCACATTGGTTCGTCAATGTAAATAGCGTTATGAAAATTATAAAAAAAGGTGCAGAAGAAAGTCATACTATTAATGAGATTCTAATAACGAAGTGAATGTTCTATTTTGTTCATTTTTGGGGTGTTGCGTGAACCTGTGTACCTTGGAAAGAACCGGCACTGGGGAGCGATCAGGGACCACACGCTCGCGGATTCGTTCACAAGTCCGGCACCCGCCCAGAATCGTTCCCAACAACTTGCCAGTTGCCGCCGCTCTCGGTCGGAATGTTGACGCAATTGTTATAGCTAACGGACCCTTTGTATTCATAACACAATTAAATATAAACGCACTTGAAATTGGGTCCTTGACAACGTTGTTACGTAAGTATAATGCAATTAAGACAAATGAGACAGCAATACTTGTTCTTCCGAAGTCAAATGAAATAGTGTTCTGTGTTACTTGGGTAAGTAGCTTAATTAATTAGTTTTCAAGCTCTATATGTTTATGTGCATTGATAATTTTCATTTGCTTATTTTTTACTGAATTTTCTATTGTAGTCACTGATGAAAACACTCCCGAAACATGTTTGACGAAATTTTTTAAATATTAAAAAATTTCATCCTTTATTGTGGTTGATACCTCCTTATCCTTGAAATTCGAAATAGCGTTCGTAACATAACAAGGCAGACAGTCGGTGTGTTGTTTTATTATTTAGTTTATTCTTTCCCGTTTACGGCTGAGGTCTCGGCATATCCACGATAATGATGTGCATCATGAAAGCTAACATGCTGATCGGTTCTTGGAGTTTAGTGACACGGCACACTGTGCCTCGCGGGCAAGGCGAGCTGCCGTAGACAGGTGAGGAGAAGGGGAGGCAGGACGTTACGTCACAATCACGACGCGTTCTGACGACCGGTGGCGGCGGCGGCGGCGGATGATGATGTTGGCGAAGGTGGAGGAGAGGTGGGAGACGAGTGAAGCACCTTGGAGAGGGGCGGGAGGGGGCGAAGTGGGAGGCGCACGAGTAGACGCCTTGTGCGCGGTCATGGGAGGAAGATTCTCACTCCGTTAGAGCACATCGCCTGCGTGTCTCTGGTGCGGAGGCAATGGGACGATCGGTTGTATACTGCGATTTTTTTTTAACTTTGTGCCTGACAGGAATCTGCTGTTTCGCTGCCATCTAATCGGGAGCTTATTTCGCTAATGTGACGTCACTATGGTGACCTTTAAGCTCCCGATTGGATGAAACCGTCAACAGCTGATTCCTGTCAGGGGCAAAGTTACGGGAATCGCAGTATAACAGCCGAATCGTAGGCGTGTGCAGTCTGAAACAAAATAGGAGGGGACAGTTATAATTCCGGGCCCTCTTTTCTGTAAACATTTATATACGTAAATACATTTTAGTAGTAAATAAATAAAACATGCTTCAAGGAATAGAATTAAATATTTTATGACATAAATTAAATAGCACTTACTGTGTTGAAGTATTTGTAGAGTTGCCAAATGAAAGCAACTTTACGGAAAAAGTGTTTTGTTACGTAAGGCGTCGGGATTCCTTTCAAAATGTTGATGGGGGCCACAACCCGCCTGCCCTCCTGTGCGTACGACTGTTAGGTGAATGTTTTAAACGCTGATTTCATTTGTTCGCATGTTACGGTGTTACTTTCGAATTTTCGCACAGACACACACTTATAGACTACACACATACACACACACATACTAACCACACACCCCACCGTATTGACCGTACACACCCATACATTCTGACAATACACACATATAATTGCAACAACCCTCCCTTTACCTTCTGACAACACCCCTCCTCTCATCTTCAGACAACCCTCCACTCACACATGAATTAAAAATCTGCACTCTCATTATACATTATGTATGCATTACATACGTACACATTCACTTACAAGTTAAATCCACACATAAACAACACACATCCACACGTACCCATGTATCACCGACGCACACATACATGTATCCATACTGCAGATATAAAAGATGGTCTCCTCTTCATTACATTTTAAAGAAATTTGACGTGGCCTCCAGCGATCACGTCAGTTCAAGCACCCTGAACCTCGAGCCAGTCCAATAAAACTCCGGTGTACGTCATACGCGTCTGTTTCGGGCGTGTTGCGGAACAGGTGCGGGCGCGTGGGCGGCGGTTGGCCGAGCCGTGGGCGTCTACGCGCTGCCGTCGCGTCGCCTGGCCGTGCGGGGGAGGGGGAGGGGCGGGGGTGGGGGCGGAGTGACCTCGTCCTTGGGACGCGGGTTCGCACGGCGCCGCCGCCGCCTAATAGGCAGCCTACAGTGGGGCGGATGCGGCGAGCGGCGCGGACACCGCGTTGAGTGTGTAGGCAAGCGAAGAAAAATCAAACAAACTGTTGGTAAGCATATATCATAGGTTTCGTGTGGCACGTTCGTGTGTTATGCAATGGAGAAACAAAGGAGAGTTGTTGATCGTAACTAAGTTGTAATGATTTTCTGTCTGGAATAAAACGGAATATCTGTTTACAAAAACCCCTTGTAATTATTCGGTCAACGCTACAGTAATACGTAAATAGATAAACTGAGATTGTTCTCCAACACAAACAAACAAACATCAACCACAAGTGTTAAATATTTCACTCCTCTGTTCGGATTTCACTCCTCAGTTCGTTTCAGTTTAAATTGAAGCGACACGTAATGAAGAGGAGACCATCGTGTGTATCTACAGTATGGTTGAATGTATGTGTACATCGGTGGCATATGTGGATGTGTGTTGTTTATGTGTGCGAGTAACTTGTATGCGACTGTGTATGTGTATAATGCGTACATAATATGGTTGTACATAACGATGGAGTTTGTACTTGGTGCGTCGGTCCGTGTACGGGCCATGGCCTACTAGCAGCTTCCATGGCTAGCATGGCCTAATGGCGGCCAATGGGTTAAGGGGTATGCGTGGTTAGTACATAGACATCCCTACGCCGTATTCTGGTATTCTCAACCTGAGAAGTGAATTTTCCCGTCGCACACAGCAACATACACTGGGACATTGCAAGGCAAACGCACACTATAATCTTGCCCGACCAGGAGTCGAACCCGGAGTCGCATAGTGGAAAGCGAGCACGCTGACCAATGAGCTGAACCGTCAGGACATAATGATGGAGTAAAGGTTAGAGGTCGTTAGGTCTAAAAATACTAGGTCTAATGGCAGGTCTAATTTTTAAAGTCTAATGTCAGTAGGTCTATGAAAATACGTCTAATGAAAATTTGGTCTAATTGTTAAAAAGTCTTTAACTGTTTAAAATGTTTTAAACGTACACCGAAGATATCCTAAGTCAGAGAATAGTCAGCCTATATGAGTAGTGAAGATAACGTCTTCACACTAGAGAATATTCAATCCTCAGGTATGACCGCTTCACAACGCATTATACTTTGTCTTGGAATGAATACGTTTTGATCCGTTGCACGTCTACTGTGTAAGTAATATTATTTTCGAAAGGAGAGGGGATTAGTGCATTCACCAGTCACCGGAGGAGACCAGATTCGATTCCCGGCCAGTTCATGTGGAACTTGTGAACAAAGCAACAAAACGAGTTGTCGGCAAGTGTTCTCGGGGATCTTACGTTTCTTATGTCTTTCGTTTTACCATTGTATAATTTACCACAACTTCACTATCTTCTACTTATTCGATCTTCACTCATAGGTCTCAATGACAACTATTGACGGTAGCCCTTTTGACACAAGTAAATCAATCAATCTGAAAGTAGGTTTGTATCTTCGATCAGTTCTGTTTCTTCGCGGAGTTCTTTGGCCAATTTCCTGAAGGAGTTTGGGATTGCGTACTTGACAGGCGCTATCGTGCCAATTTAGTCGTTCGATTTGACGGCTACATGACGCTGGCCTTCGTTTCTGTATCTGCTGCTGTCTCAAGAGCCAAATTGAAATCTTTTGTTTGTGCTTTTATTCTAACGATTGATTTAATTTTGCCGGATACACTCAAGTGACGTTTTAAGAATATTTTTTACACGTTGTAGAAACACAATTCACAATGTTTCGTAATGTGAAACTCCATCGCTCCTTGCGATAATTGAACCCCCGTTTTGAGAGTACTGTTTCGGCGCGATACCTACAATTCCACCGAGTCGCAATAAAAATGTCTAAAACAAAGAAGCTGGTAAACTTGTTTAATAAAAAGAAATAATAAAAAGCGAACAAATCTAAAACAAAAAGGTTTGGAAGCTAGTAGTCCTATGTTTTTCGGGCTGGAATTGAATTAAGCAGTATTAAGCTAGTGAGTTAAGTAATATTAATCCTCCGACTACAACTCTAAGAAATGAAATCAAACCTATTTTTCTACCATTTTTATTTTCTCGCTACGGAGTAAAGGAAATTTTTATGTAATGTTGCGCGAAAATCGGCGAATTTTCGTTAGAAAAACTCTTATTACAGGCCCTTGGTAACGAAAAAGCGGATTAATCCAGTTGCTAAATTTAGAAAAAAAAAGTCCTCTATCACTTGGTGTTGTCAGAATCCATGTTTTGTGGGTCCTTGACACCGAAAAGTCGAATAACAACCAAACGTTTGTCTGTCCGACTGTGCGACTGTCCGTCTGTCTGTGAACAACGATAGCGACTAAACCGTTCAGCCGATTTTCTCCAAAATTGATATTCCCCAATCGATCCGGCTGGTGTCGCGGCCCGTATAATTTGAAACCGATATTTTAATAATTTGGAGGGGAGTACTTTACACGAAGCCCCTGGGACAATTTCCATTGTTATTGAATAGTCTTACGAGGGTTTAAGAGAATGATGCAGGTCTGATGTTTGTTGAAAACCCCAATTTTTCGAAAATTGCGAAAGTTCAAAATTTTTTCTTACAACTAAGTTATTAAAGATAGAGATTTTTTACCGGAAAGAAATCTGTTTCTTAAAGTAAGATTTTGAAATAAGGTCATATACAATTTTTCGAAAATTTGAGTTCTTTTCGCGTAATTTTGCGTGAAAATACAGGGGGTGAAAGTATGTGCTGTTTTGGCACCACTAGGTTGTTAACTTGGTACCACCAGTTGGAAGTCTGAAGAAAATTTTTGTCATAATATGGCATAGAACTGGCCGATCTCAACCTTTTCATATAAAATATGGTTCATGTAGTTCGGTCCGGCATGTCTCTTGTAGGGAAAAAAACCCTCAATTTCGAGAAGGAGTAGATGAACTCCTGGAACCAGATGAAGGTACGATATACATAAGTTTATGAGGTGAATAAGAATTGGACGTGCAAAACTAAGAACAGGGAAGATTGAAATACTGTGGTCGAGCAGTCCAGAATGATTAAATATATGCGGTGCCTCTAGAAGTTGAATTAAATATAATTCGGTTTCCACGTTTGCTTTTCATACTTTCTCAGGCACTTTCGTCTTGACATATCTTATTGTTTATTGCAGCATTTTTCCGATTACACAAAAAAAAAAGGAATCTCTTCAAAAAGCTTTCATCCCTTTTTTCCGTATCCCGTTCTTTCGTAATTTAAAGCAGCATTTTTTATTGTTCATAACCTTTAAGAAGGGCTTAATTATTTATGTATAAGCAAGGCTTTTCTAATGCATTAGCGTTTAAGTAGCTAAAAAAAATAAATATGATTTTGATCATCAGAGAAACTTTTATCTAGAAAATAAACATTCACAATTAGCAATGTTTCAAACGCACACTGGTTACTCTAATGCGCAATCCCACACTGGGATTGAGAATTTACATGTGAAACCTGCGGTTTATATTCGCGATACAACCAGCTCCGTTTTCCTCATGTAATTTAATGCGCGCATTTCCTCTCGTTTTGGACGGGTATCACGGCCGCCGTAATGACAGCGCCCGCGTGCCTGCCTTTGCGTTAGACTTTTTGCGCCGTCGCCCCAGTGGGCCTTGCGCACTAAACGCCGTGAAGATGTTCGTTTGTTCAGCGATTGCTTGGAAACCAAAAATACAGTGTAGGAAGGGAAACCAAGGTACTTTTTCCCGAACGTTGCGACTTATTTATTGTTGTTTTAATACTATTATTATTATTATTATTATTATTATTATTGTTGTTATTTATTAGCTTTCTCAACAATGTTGGACATGACATAATACATCGGAATTAGGATTCAAGACGTATTATATAACAGAATACAAATGAAATCAAATTTACGTATAAGAGCAGTTTAAGAGCACAGGTCCACTTAAATTTGAATAATATAGGAACACAATGTTAAATTAAATGTAGATACATGTAAGAACATAAGTCAAATCAAATTTAAAAACATACAAGAACACACGTCAAATTAAGTTAAAATACACTTAGGAACACAAGTCAAATTAAATATTTATTATTATTATAATATTTATAATAATAATTATATTTATAATTATTATTATTATAATAAATTATTATTATTTATTCTAGCTTGGCCATTGGCCCTCTTCAGCCGCATAAGATGTATACATTAGTGTGAGATATACAGAAGAATCATATGATACATTATATACAATATTCTAGTTTTAGACGTGATACAATATAGTGTTTATGTAGTTTATCATGAGAAAAGACTCATCAGTTCCTGTCTATGGGGGATCGAAAAATTATCTTTGTTGGTTTCTCAGGAAAGGGAAGGGAGGTATGTCGTCCTCACGTATTGTCTTTCTCTGGATGGAATTACCAAATCAAATATTTGCTTCAGGAAAAATGTATATTTTTTAAGTTGATATGTATTTTGATTGTCGAGTTAACAACACACGTGCACACCCACTTTTAAGTAATGCGAAATCGATCGAAATCGTTTTTAGGAGAAACTCTATGAAAGCCATCTTTCTTACGTTAGTCGCCCTTATCTCACAGTAGTCCTGCGATTTACAATGGATCTGTGGAGTAGGAGGCGATGATCTCCTCCTTTGAAGCGCCATCTAGCGGTTTCTCTGTCAACTACATATATGGGATGAGTCTTGTCCCACTACAACAAGTGCCAGAGAAGGCATGGGCAGAGAAGCTGCCGCTCGGTGTACTCTTACAAAATTGGCAAGCGGACACCAGGGGCAAACCGAACCGATAAATCTTTCTCTTTTCTCTTCGTAAAACGAGGCATGTAGACTAATTGGTTACATTTTAGTAGTTACGTACTAATTGAATTATTTCCTCCTTTTACGAGGCGCATTCAATAATTAAAGAAACAAATTGGTGTGAGGAAATATACGTTTAATTTTACAAAACAGGACTTTTCGTACTTTTTAATATATTCCCTACCAACATTTATGCACTAGTTCCAACGGCTTACTGGTTTTTTTATAACGGATCTAACGAACTCTTTTTCTTGATGTTTGAACCAATTTCCCACAATTTTTTTTTCGACTACCTCGTTATCCTGGAACTTCTTCCCACGTAATGCCTAATTCAGTGGACCAAACAAATGGAAATCAGATGGTGCGTAATCGGGGATGTAAGAGGAATGAGGCTGTACCTCCCAACCCATTTTCTCGTGTTTTGAGCAGTGTGAGGACGTGTGTTGTTTTGCTGGGTAATCCTCTTGAGATCCACGAGTTTCTCTCTCATGACTGGCCTCACCTTGTTCGAAAGTATATCTAAGCAACATTGGCTGTTTATTATACGCTGTTCTTTGTGATAATCACACACACACCCACACCCACACACATACAAAGCACCTACACCATCCCCAAACACAGTCACCATAACTTTTCCTGCTGATGCGGCCCGAACGATGTTTGTCAGTCACTGAGCGTCGACCACTTTTGAACTGTTCTATCCACTTTTAAACATTCTCGCGGTTCTTACAACTTTCACCGTACACTTTAGTCTTTCCAGAATATATATTACCTGGTTTTTCACCTTCAGCAAGTTCAAAAAGAATCGCAGAACGATGTTCAACCAATGTGGGATTTCCAAGTGTACTCGCCATCGTTCAACTTAATTTTCAGGTTATGAACACAACAATGCTAATCCTCCAGATGGTCAGGGCTCATCCCAGTGATGCCAATTTATTGTCCTAAAATTTCCAAACCTGTCCTACCCACTGTTTTTTCTTCAGACCAATTTGTCTCTTAATTATTGACTGACCTACGTAAGCACGCTAGCCGCCACTGGTGTCGTTATGAACGAAGTGCAAACGGTGCGGAATTTTTCGGCAATAATTGACGATAGCTTCTTTAGATACGTACGGTACTTAACTTTAGGCTATCATTCCTAGTGTTTAATAACGGGTAATGAAATATGGTGCTTTCTCTGGTGTTGTTTAAAAATTTCTTGTGAAAGACGTGATCATTGTAGGTAGCTTCTTTGATAGTCCGTATTTCGCGTTGGTGCTCCACAGTGTACATTTAAGGAAATTATAGTTCTATCTAGTCTCTAAATAATCAATCTTTTACTGTAGGAGAATAGGACTACCTTTCTCTCTTAATTTACTCCAACTTTGCTCTATGTCGTTTCTGGAAGCGAGTGTATTGGTTAATAAATGCATGCTCCAAGAAGTGATGTAAGATATAAAACCATAATTCGTTCGAAACTTTTAATTTCTCGATCAAAAATCTTGTTGAATCACATTACGTACATACTGTTATCTGCCTTATATCTCGGCGCACGAGAGGTTGGGGTGCACGAACTCTGTAACTTTCTCTCAAACCTGGCATGCGTGTGTATGAGTGCAACAGACCCTTTACGAACCTGTTTTATCGACTTCCTTATTGTAGAAGGACTCGTAACTTGTTCTTCGGTTGAGAATCGTTCACAAGAACGATTTGCTGCTATTCTTCTTTCACGTCATTCTTCGAAGATTTTCTGTCTTTTATGTGTATCCGATGTCGTTAAAAACGGGACGTGAGATTCGTGAGGATTGTGAATAAATCATCGTATTCAGTATTTTTAACTGTTGCATTTGAATAGTATTTCGACGTATAATTTTACAGAGATTAACATAAAGTGCAAACGATGATAGTCGTGTTTGCAAAAGCTCATGGGCTGAATTGTTAATAAATCTTTGATAATAAATAAATAAAAATAATAACATGATTTTCTCTCAAGAGAGGAAAATAAAGTTGTCTGGTTATATTTCCCTTTTATTGCTACATAAAATGATTTATTTCGATCTCTTCCTGCTATGCTTCTATCTTGTTGGCAATGAAATTTTGTCATCTGATGTTCACTATCAAGTCGTCATAATGCAATTCTTGGCAATATACGAGAGCAGCCGTTGAAAGATGATTGCTCTACATTCTGTTCCTTTGTCAATTCAAACGACGAAAACTGAATACTAATTGGGTTTTTGGGTATAATGAATGCCGTTTATAATTCTTAAAGCGCCTAATTTATCTCCTAATAGCTGGTGTAATTTGCTTTTATCAACAGCTCTTGAAATTCTGGTTAGTTATGTCTATCAACAGCTATTGTTTGCACCGCCTCTCGGCTAGGCATTTGTTACGTTGTTATTGTGATATCACAACAAGCGGTTCTGCTCAATAAGATTTAGTGAAATTATACTTTAATAAACATTATCATTTTTTATTTTATTTGTTGTATTTGTTCTACAAATTACGTTTTGATGTAAAGAATCTCCCTTGGTACGTTTTGTGTGTGTGTGTGTGTGTGTGTGTGTGTGTGTGTGTGTGTGTGTGTGCGCGTGCGCGTGTGCGTGAATATTGTTACTTCATGAAATTTTACGTTACTTGACATTATAATAGTATTAAGGAACATGTACCATTTCAAAAAAAAAAAAAAATCGATGGATATAATTAACAAGTGACACTAAGCATTTAATTCCTGTCACACATTCGAATACAGGTGTAAATTGCATGTACGGACATACGTGACATGGATTTCATTGCTTAGACTATTTCAGAGTTAACCCCTCTCTCTAACTCCAGTTTTCGGATTATTGCTTGCGGTTCTTAATTACATCATTTTTAACACACAATTACCATTGTAGAATTCACGACCATGAAGTAATGAAGAATGTGTTTCAAGGGAATTGGTCGGAGTAAGTAAAAACAAACCATTCGTTTGCCGACGTTTCGGAATATTTTAATTCCATCCTTAGGGCTATTGTAAAAACAATGACGACAACATCAATATGAATATACAATACACAAATTAATAATATGATATACAAAATGATACAAGATGTACACGCTTTACTAAATAATTCTGGAATTTTTACAATCTCTCAGTAACATTATGTCCAGGTTCCAACCCAAAACCACATGGAGTTGCTGCAGCCTTTAACGTTTGGCCCCAGATGGACTTAATTCAAACAAGCAGAATGATCATCACAGTCCAAAACAGAAATGGCCTTCCCCTGTTACAGTTGTATCAAATAAATTTACATAACATTACCAAACTTATTACAATTAAACTACGTTAAACTATTTTGTTATGATTACAGGAAAGCATTTACGTGAATATTATTGTTAAATGAGGACTTCTAATTTCGTTTGGTAAAGGGAAATTAGAAATTATAATTTTGTTTTGTAAATATGAATATTTTATATTAGCTTAATGGAAATTGTCTGATTATTACTTTTCAAGTACATTGGCCTTTAAATTCAGTTCGCGGTCAGTGGCCCGCGGATTTAAAATACGGAATTTAGTGGTCGTGAGGTCGCGAAGGTGGCGACGGCACAGCGCGCTTTTGTTTAGTAAATTAAATATGAATATTTCATGTTAGCTTAATGGAAGTTGTCTGATTATTGTTTTTCATGTACATATGCGTCTAAATTCAGTTCGCGGCCAGTGGCTCGCGGATTTAAAATACTGTCGCGAATTCTGAAGTCGCGAAGGTTGGCGACGGCTGTATTAGGATCGGCACACACGTTCCGGTATACCGGTGAGGTTTAAGCGTTCAGGTAAAGAGAGATTCATGTAAGAACAAGCAATTTTGACAGCTAGTGCTGGCAACATAACCGAAGGTTCTGTGGCCATTGAGTCCTTGATCCCATTGAACTCTCCTTCCTCGATTGGTTCGTTTGCAGTTGGCTAACTTGTAAATGATTTCGACGCTTCCTTTTGTGATGTCCTCGTCCGACGAAAATATAGTGCGCCACGAGAAATAATTGAAATTAGGAAGTGCAGAGCTATGTGCTCTTCTGTAAACATTTATTTCTTTTAAACACATTTTATGGAATTTACTCTTTGCGTGATAAGTATTATGTTTATTTTAAAACCGAGTCTTGAATGTAAGGTGCGTACTGGTGCACGTGTTTCTGAACAGCTGCCGCGGCGGAGGGATACTTCTCTGAATAACATGTGATGTTCACTTGTTTAGAGAACTGTCACTTTTGCTTGTTCTAACGTGAATTCTTCTATATACCGGTGAGGTTTAAATGTACAGGTCACCTGCACAGGTATACCGGAGCGTGCGTGCCAGCCAAACGGCCTACAGCGGCCGTGGACCTTGAGGTCGCGAAGATTGGCGACGACTGTGTTAGCCAGTCCCTGAGAAACGTGGCCTCAGGGTCCTTTCCATTGTGACGTCACCGCGCAGCGCGCTTCACCGTTCGCGGTGCGGCAGCAGCAGCAGCGCGCGCGCCAGACGTGGCTGACGCGGTCGCGGCCGGTCGCGTGGCGCGGCTGCGGCCGCGGCGACGGGCTCCCGGAGACATCTACCGGCGGCGCGGGGAACTACAGGCAACCTCCGCTCCTCCCGCGCCGCCGCCGCCGCCGTGCGGTGCTCTCGCGGGGCGCTGCCCAGCCCGGCGCTTGCCTTGCCCCTTCCGCGGCAACGCGCCGCCGCCGCCGCAGCCCCGCCGGCGCAGTCGCGCGCCGGCCACGCCCGCCGCCACAGACAGCCGCAGTGCGCCGTTCCGCGCCGCGGACGCGGTGAAGGGTTGGGCTGCCACCCACACCACCCACTGAATGAAATTAACAAAAAAAATTAAGAAAAGTAATAATTAAAAATATCATATCTCAATCTATACTTTTAACAAAAAAGGGAAATATCCAGAAGAATTTGAGAGTGGAATAAGCTTTGGGAGGAACGTGGCGTTGACGAGCGGTTGGGCTGCCACCCACACCACCCACCAAATAAAGAAATAAAAAAAAGTAGAAAAATAATATTTAAAAATATCAGCTCTTGTGCATGGAAGCAGCTACTTAAGTTTTTGTTTTGCTTTTTTTTTCTCTTGCAATTTAATGTCGCTTTTTAACTGCGTAGGTCATACAGCAACCACTGTAAGTAACATTAGTTTTGCAACTTTCGGGGTTATGGTAATGGAACTCGCCCTCTCGGACTCACACAAACAACCTTGCCCTGGGCGGGATTCGAACCCGCGACTCTTCAGGCACGAGGCAACTATGGCTCTTAAGCCCTAGCGACCTCGGCTATCCAAGCCGGCACTGTGTTTAATGTTTATTATGGGAAAAAAATGCGAGACGGGTGCGGCGAATTTGTACTTTGCGGACACGTACCACTTAGCAAATAGAATATTAGAATCCAGAATGTAAAATATATGTGCATACACACTTGTAATGTTGCATGACTATGAACTACATAAAACTCGTAAATTGTCTTTGTTGTCTAGTATTTAGTAAAATGTACGTAGTTGTGTGCCTCTTGTGTTTGGTTGTGGAAAATGACTCTGCCATAGTTTTGCCCTCAGATCTGTAAACATTAATATCCACCCCTAGTACAAATCTTACAGGCTTATTGTTGTTCTAATCTGCCATATTTGGACCTTTCTTGCGACTTCACATTTTAGATTTGTAATTCCTAAGTGCACGTGACTTGCTTGTAATCATACCAAAAAAACCTTCATAATCGTGTATCCTATTGTTTTGTATAGAAACATCAATGTTTAGAAAACATCGAAATCGATGTCGCATTCCTCGGCGAGCGGGCGCTGTGGCCCAGGCGATCGCCACTCAACTCCGCACGATCCACCCGTCCGTCCCTGGGTATTATGTTTAATTGGCACCATTACGGATGAGCACGCCAAGTGGATGCGGCAACGCGGAAACGAAACGTGTGCAATTAAAACTTCGTTTGGGCGCGCGGTGGGGGAAAAAAATGGAATTTTTATTGCGCGTGCGTCATTGAAAATCAAATTCGGCGGTGTCGAGGCTGTCGCCTTTAGCCGGCGGTATTAATTAAAGTGGCCTTTATATGTGTTTCCGATGAGTCGCGTAAGTGGGCGAGGGTGAATATTGCCTCATATCGCCAGTTCTACGAATCTCCCGTTTGGTTTTCTAAATGTGTGATGTGAGTGTGATATCCGTGGCACAGCTGAAAGAATTCGGTTCGTAGGAGAGAGTAAAGTGCCTCTTGCTCGCCACTTCTCCCGGGTTCGCTCGGCCCTCGCCGGCCAGTCGTTCGGACAGTCACCCGGCGTATCTGATAAGTACAGGATTTGCGGCTCCGCGCATGTGGAAAATGTGAAGCACATTCTCGCTACATGCCTCAGCAGAGCGGAAACTAACAAGGATTCCAACCCGAAGCTCGTAAAACCGGCAAAGGTTGCTCAGGGCGACAACTTACGTCACTGTAGTGCCCCTGAAAGGGAGGTCCTGGAATTAAGAGTCCCCACGGTGGTGGCAGGATTTTCAACACTACCCAGCTAGACTGAATTCAGTCGCAGTCTGGAGGAGAATTTTAGCAGGAGGATGGTCTGATTGGTAGTTTTCCGTGGTTGCTCTGATTGGTACTTTTCCGTGGGTTCTCTGATCAACAGGCGAATGCCAGAGCAGAACTCTAACAATCGGGCCAATGGGCGCGCGCGATCTTTCCTTCCTCTTCCTTGTCCTATCTTCATCTCTTACATAAACTAACACGCACTACACTACTACACATGTCGGGCTTGTCCCGGTTGGAACCCCACTGGTGGATGATACGTGTCGGATCTCGCCATCGAACGGGAGAAGATCTTAGCCAATTCCACGCGGAAAAATGTACTACACTTACGGGACTAATGACCTTAGCAGATGACATCCAGAATCACTAATCAATCAAACCGAAGCTCTTAAAATTAATACCGATTTGATCTCGATTTTGCCTTTGGCAGAACCATGAAAAATAATTATCTTGCAGGTCACATCTCCATTTGCAACACAGAAGAGTTTCTTTTCTTCGAATTTTTAAACGACCAAGAGCATCCGTTTTAGCACGTTGAAGCTGCAGAGTACGCTACGTGACATGGAGACACATGCCATACGTTGTCGTGTGGTGTACTTAGGTTTTTTTTGTTTTCATCTTCTCGGGGGCTGTCTGTTTCAAGTGTCATCGCAAGGAGTGCTGCGTTTTCTCTTGCTCCGTCGTTTGTCTGCGCTTCGCAACTCGTTCGTCGCCTCCTTTTTGTCGGGCGACATCACTTCATGGGACTGATTGCAGGAGGGTTTGCGTCTCCGAGAGTCGTCTAGCAGGGAGGGACTCTTTGGGGAGCTGTGGTTGCTGGTATTGCTCACGTGAGACGTCCACTGAATAGCCACTGAAGGCCGGTATTACACTGTAAAAGAACTTCCTCAAAGACGTTTTATAAAAGAAAATAAGTCAGTCTAATAGGTTGTATTTTATAAAAGAGCTTTCTTTTATAATTTTTTTTTGATAAAATGTGCGCTGTGCCCTCAGCCACTTCGCTCGGTACTTGTACTAGACATATTTTACGACATATTTACTTTAAATTTTTAAATTTGTAAGGATTCAGTTTATTTTCTTGATAATTATGATGGCTTTGGATTAATGTTTGAGTACTGTTAAGGGACTCCAGGTTTGGTCATGCTTAGTTCATCGGAAGACGAAAACACAAGCTTGGACGTATATTGTACTTGTTCAGCATATGGATCAATGCAGCAGTAGCTCAGCAGGAACACATCTACATCTTTGATCGCGAGGTTTCAGGGTTGAAAATTACTTTTCGGCGCTAATAAATGGCAGCTGGGAAGAGGGTGGCACAAAATCGTAAAAGCTAGCCTACATTGAGAAGAGTAGAAAGTGAGTGGTACGAGGAAGTGTGCTATTTTGTTTCTCCACCAGCTTTTTATCGAGTTCTTGGACCTTGCTAAATGTGAATCAATGCATTCAGCCCTAGTAGCTAGTGTATGCATGTGAAGTTTGCAAATCACGGGAACGTTAGATGAAATTTGGTTGATTTAACTGACTGAATAAATGTGATTTATATTGCGTGTATTTCCAATAAAGCGTGTTGTTAATTGCCGCTTGGTGATAATACAGCTCTTTCACTGATCTGGAAGAATATGTAAATTACCCGCTTGCGTGGAAGTGTATTTCGTTACGAAGCAGTTTTGTTTTACGATAATCGATTATCGCTTGCTATGAAAAATGTAAAAAATGTTGTAAAAAATAAGTACCTTCCGTGTTTGAGTTTGAAAGCATTCTGGCTGTTACACTTTCTTTTATACTACGAAATTCCTTATTTACTTTTCTATAAATATTTTCAAAAGTGACGATTAATTCTTTTCTTTTACGCAAAACGCAACTGCAAATGTTGAACTGCATCGCCTTTACAATGCATCAAACATCATAGCCGTCAAATAGATAATTTTCTGTACTCAAAGCTAAATAAAGAAAAAAAATGACATTCATTCTCATTCACTCTAATGCTGTAGGAGTTGCCTGCTATACTTCGTAGAATGAGATTCCCACCACATTCTCGTTGGCAGAATGTAATCATCTTCGACACCGTACATGTCGAAGAAGTTTGTATCATTTTTCCTGCGACATTCTGTATAAACTCCGAAATGTTCGTTCCGTTGTGGATATGTCTTTGCCACAGAAACGAGACACTTGCGTCCTGGAGTCGTTGGTTGTCGAGAAGTGCGCGATTACATTGTGATGTAAGGACCGCTCTCCTTAACCGCGCACTCATCTTCATGAGCAGCGTGCACTCTGCGCGAACTTGAACGCGCGTTACGAAGTTCGAGGGGCGGCGTCTAAGCAGCTCATCTCCCCTTTGCCCCCACAGCTCATCCTCCCGCATCTCAACCGCTTCCTTATCACCGCCCCGCCCTTCCTCGTTGCTCCTGGGCTGCTCTCGTCTTTACATGCCATCTCACCGGGAGAGGTGGCTCAGGGCAGCAACTGATGCTACTGCAGTCCCTCTGACCGGGAGGTCCTAAGTTCGAGTCCCGACGGCGGCAGGATTTTCGACACTAGCTTGTCAGCTAGGTCGAATTCAGTCGCTGTCTGGAGGAGAATTCTAGCGGTCGGCTGCCCTGATCGGTAGTTTTCCGTGGTTTTTCCATTCAATTCACTTGCTGGGGTGGCTCAGGGTATCAACTGATGTCACTGCAGTGCCTCTGGCCGGGAGGTCCTAGGGCTCTAGTCCCGACGGTTGCAGGAGTTTCGACACTAGCTACATAACTAGGTTGAATTCTAGCGGCATAGCTAGGTTGAATTCTGACTGGAGGAGAATTCTAGCGGCCGGCTCCTCTGATCGGTAGTTTTCCGTGGTTTCTTTTGATCAACGTCCAGCGAACGCCGGAGCAGTAGCATAACAAACGGGCCACGGACTGTGCCGCGTTCTTTCCTTCCTCTTTCTTGCCCTATCCTCACCCGTTACTGACACACTAACATGCTCTACACTACCACTCATGCGGGGAGACTGGTCGGGATTTTAGAGTTTGTGCGTTCTGGGGCGGTGTCCCGCTGATGGGAGGTATCTTGTTGGGGAAAATCTTTTAGCGGACGGTAGGTCGGCGCCGGATGTCACCATCCAGCGGCGAATGTTTGACAAATAAGCCTGGCCATCAACATGTAAGTTTGACACTCAACAGTGTGTTAACTGGTCACTCGTGCTCTATTCTCCGCCCCCCCCCTCTGTTGCTGTAGGCACCTTATTGTCCCACGCTCCTTCATCCCTCCCCTTCCCCTCGATACTGTACTTTCTACTCTCCTGGTTCGCGTTTACCCTTTCCATCCCTACCTATGTTCATACCCGTAATCCAACCGTTCCAGTGGGCCCCGCCTTACCCCACATGTGGTCCCGTACCAGTGATATTCCCGCCTCTCCCCTTCCGTCGCCGCCACGTTCCTCTCCCATCCGAACCTCCCTTCCCCGACCATTCCTACCCCATCCTCCCGCTTACCGCGGCGCCGCACCCCGTATTAGGCCCCGCCTCCGCCCTTCCACTATCCCCGTTGCTGTTCTCGCCGCCGCAGCTGCTCGCTTATGCATAACGTGCGCGGCAGGCGCCCTGCGCATGCATTAGTGAGATCCGGGCCCTCCCCTTCCTGCTTTTCTCCCCGCCAGTCCCCCCTCTCCTCCCTTCGTACGGCCCCGCTTGTTATGTGGCGTATGCCGCCAAGTAGCGTTGTTTAGTGAAGCCGAGCAGCGCATCCTCGTGGAAAGAAGGCGACGCCGCCGAAGTATTTTGGCGCTGCCTGAACGCTTCTGTCTCCCGAATCGAACGTGTCGTGTTTTATTCCTTGGAAAAATATGCACGTGTTTTGTGGGTCGGCCCGTGGCGTAGTGGACAGAATGGCCTTCCACAGCTTGTGGCTGGGTTCTTTCCCAGGCGGTTCCAAGTGGAATTGACCGGGTCAATGACCCCCATCTCGATCAGGTTTTTGTCCAGTTTCCCTGATCCATTGAGGAAATGCTGAGATGGCCCCTTGTTTTGCTTCTGGACGTAAATGTAGCTTCACTGTGCGCACGTTTTGTTGAGCACTCCTTTTCCTTGTAGTTCATTTACAGTTGAAATTCATTTTCTGGCCCTCAAGAAAATGTGCGCAGATAAATATCTTTCCCCATGCGTCATATACAGTTTTTACTGTTTTTTGACAAATAAATAAATTTGTGGTGGACAAAGCGGGTTCGTGGCAGATTGTCTGGGAGTACTCCCGTTTCCCGTGCCAATATGCTTTCTGCCGGTAGGTTTCTTTATCATTTCCTGCCCAATCCTTAGCACTATATTCCGATTAAAACAGTGTGCCCCTTCAGGGTCACGAACAGACTGGAGGGGGAAACACTGTTTAGCAATCGCGAGCGTGGTTACGGCTTACATTTTTGGTATTGAAGCTCCCCATTGGATGACCATGTCTTCCTCTTCTTTTTCAGCTCGTGATCTTAAAGGAACCCCCTTTTTTAAAAATCATCTTTCCTTTAAGTATCCTAGGATTGCAGCGGCGTCTGGGCAATAACCGTGGAGCTAGCGGAGAAGGGCCGTGGCTATCTCAGCGGGTTATCGATAGATAGGGTCCTTGCGTGGTGAACTAGAGAGGGAAAATGGTGAGGGAGTGGGGGACGGCTTCTCACACGACTAGTTACGGACGAGTGGAAGTGAATCGAATGCCAGTGTGGGCGAGGAGTACAGCTTTATTGAAGCTGGCCCCTTGGAGAGAAAATGGAGTTTAGTTTTCATTTGATTTGTTAATCAGACCTTTTATACGCAGTATAAAATACAGGCTTCAGAATGTTTTACGTCTTGACCATGAGTAATGGAATTCGATTTACGGTCATACATTATCGCGTTTTGTAAAGTTCAACCCAGAACCGAAACTGGTTTTCACACTGGTACTTCGTCTTTCCAAATTGAATTTCTCATTGTCACTCTTGAGAATTTGAGCAAAGCTCAGCTTCATTTCTGCTGTTTGTACGGCCCGTTGCGAGAGGGTGTTTATCTCGATGTATTAGATTGCTCCCGGCGCCTGATTTAAAATAGAACACGATTGAAAATAGAATGCTCAGTTTTCTTTGATATTCGTACTTAAACGAATCTTGTTGATTATTCTTCTTTTAAGACGATAGCCGATATCATGCATGGCAATCCGATCGCTGCATATTGCCCTCGAAGGAGTTGCTGGCTGCTTTGCAGAACGCTGTCTTTTCGTCGGCCTTTTCAAATGAGGCGAGGGACCAGACGACGCGACGGCGACGACCTCTGACGGAGGATGGCGAACTCTGGAGACGTTCGCGCGCAGAAAAAGAGCGACGAGTTCCTCCGTGGCTGCTCCCCGCCCTCCTTCCCCACCCTTTCTCCCCTCCCTTCCTCTCCCTTCCTCACCCTTTCGCCCCTCATTTCCTCAACCTTCCTCCCCTCCCTTCCTCACCCTTCAACCCATCCCTTCCTCACCCTTCCACCCATCCCTCACCCTTCTTCCCTTGCCCTTCCTTGCCTTGCCCTGCCCTGCCCTTCCTCGCATCTTCTCAACCCTTCCCTTCTATCTCCTTTTCTTTTCGACCCCTGTCGTAATGTCGTGTTCCTCCCTTCCTCGCCCTTCCTCTTGTAAAATTCCCTCTTTTCTACACTGTACTATTTCGTACCGTCCTCTCTGCCTTATCTTCCATCCTTTTTCATCCGTCCTTCTTGCACTTTCTTTTGTCCACTTTCTTCTTACTTTACCCTCCCTCCCTGTCCTTCATCTCCTCTTTTAACATCTTTACTCCTCTCTCCTTTAGTCTCCCTCCTCCCATGGTCCTACGACGCAGCTTGCGCGTCGTCGCCAGCCCCAACGCTTTTTACTCCCCAGCGTGACCTCGTCTCGTCTCGTCTCGCCTCGCCTCGGTTCCTGTCCGGAGCGGCCCTCCCAGAGGGCGTCTTTGGGGAGCAGCTTCGAACTGGCGCTCGGCGGCAAAAAGGCTCCTGCGACGTCGGGCGCATTTTCTTGGCTTGGATGTGATACTCGGACATCGTCACAGTTAATTTGAGCTACGCAACACTTATCAGGGGCCTCCGTACGTTTCAAAAACTTGTTTTTACATTTGTGTATTCAATATCTGTATCAGTGTTTAATTGTCACCATTCTGTAACCTTTAGAACAACGGGGCGTAAACCAAAAGACCCGGGTTCGCATCCCAGTGGGTGTGACAAATTCTTTGTATAAATTTAATTGTCTGTGTAAAATTGTATGTCGGGGCTGTGTCAAATTGTATGTTACGGCGAAAGTCAAGTCGTGTATTTTTTTCGTGGAATGTACGACACGAAACAAATTTACATTTTGGTGTTCACAATTTATTCCAAATCTTAATGTATTAATAATTTAATAAGTCAGTTATCTGTATCGGTTCAGTGAAAAGCCCAAAAAATGAATTGTTCGTTGCAAATGTGTTTATTGCCCCAATTGCAGCAAGTAAACCATGTTCACATAGGTTTGACCTAATGATTCAATGGGGTTCGTAAATTTTAAGCCTCATTGTGCACCTTTTTATATTCTAACAAACTCCCTTTGTGATAACTTTCTTGTTCTGGTCTTCGCGGAAGAATAGATGGGACAAACCTTGGTATTATTTTTGCACGGTATCGTTTCACAATGGTATGGTGCTTTGAAATTTCGGCCTCGAGGACATCAAAAACAGTTTGTTTATCTATACAGAGCGTACTGCGAATATAACAAACGGCAATACTAAAATTACGTCAAAATGATGTGGCAATTCATTGAGAAGTAATCCAAAAAGGGTGGGTAATACTATAAAACCGAATATGAATAGACTCTTAGTTACGTAATGAAAGCTATGCGGTTATTATTCATCAAAAAAGTAATTGAATTTTCTTTTCCAATTAAAATATTAAATTGCATCGAAATGTGAAATATAAGCGAAACATTGTGCGAGGACAGTTATTATCGATGACGATTGTATTTAATTGTTCGATCTGCTCTATTGAGTGCTTCGCTACTTTCGCTAGAGTCGCAATTTTTAAAGGGTGCATCCCTTGGGAAAATGGTTTGACCACATCTAAATTACTGCTGGTCTGTAAAATTGAAACGATCCATTAATGCTAGAATAACAGTTATTTTCGAATCTATTTTATCTATTTTTCTTAGAGCGAGCTGTCATTAAGAGTACAGACGCGAAACAATTTTTAATTTGGTACCGAAAGGAAGAACCAATCTAAAATAAACTGCATTGTGTATAGTTCACATGTTCTATTTGTATTTAATTTGTCAAATGTATTTTTATTCTGTTTCTTTATTGGAGAAAGAGTTTTTCTGTAACGGAGTAATTTGTCCGGTATTTTGGTCCAGTGAAAGAATAATACGAAAAATCGTGTAGGGTAAAGAGATGTTAGTACGTGAAAAGAATCAGGCGTTCACTTGATTTTTCGTAGATGGAAATGAATGTATCATGCAAGTGAAAGACACATAACAGCAAAAATGCAATAAAAATAGCTATCTGTGGGCATCTTTTATTCCGTACTATGGTTGTTTTGAGAATATTGTAATGTTTCTAGGACATTGAAAATTCATTAATTGGTTTTGTTTTCTTTCAGGTAAGTGTCCGAGTGCAGCAAGTTATCCCAGTACGCTATTCGTAAGTAAACCATAAACGTTTTGAAATGAAGTAACCTGTTAACCGATTCTTGTCCGCCTACTGTTGCTGTGCCTAGGCATTCCGTGTTACGGATCCGTACGTCGGATTGCATACACTCACAGGTTGCAGGCGCTAAAGGGTTCTTCACATTATGCACGTGTCCACAGAATACGAATGATACTGTTTCCGAATACGAGTCCACATACGTATTTGTCTTCTGCTGTTATTTATAAACATTCTAATGAGTAGTATTGAAACTATAAAATTATCTTCTAGAACGAAAACTAGTATTTTCGCGATAAATTGTTTTTGCTGAACAGAATGGTATAACTCAACCACGTACCTCCAGATGTACGTGGTAGAAACATAGCCGTGATTTATGTCCTTAGGAGAGTTTGAAGTATAAACTAATCCCGTAAGTAAAACAATGTTCTGGATTTTCAATACACTCGAAAAGATTTGTATAGGCATAAACTCTTTGTTTAATTTCTGGGGGGGGGGGGAGATTCGGAAGTACATATCTCCTTCTCCTTGAAATTATTTACTATGTTAATTTAAAAAGGATGTATTCTTTAAATAAAAAAGTCTTTAATGATTTAACCAAATTATTTGAGGAAAAAGTAGACAATTAGCCTACTAGGACCTTCGGGTCATTGGCACTGCAGTGCTGTGTTTTGGAGTTCCGCACTATGTGGCCCTTAGTGCTTCATAGTTCCTCCTCTCTTCTTCTCGTGAAGAATACCCAGCCAGTTCAACGGGTATCGACCAATTGGTTTTTATTAATTAGTAGACCAAAGTTACTAGCTGAAGTCTTCTTCTCTTCTAATGGCTCATTTTCTTAAATAACATTTAATTTGTTTTCAAAATAATTTATATTTTGATTCGATAAGATCAATTAATAATCACTACAATATATTAGCAGTTTTTTAGGTGTGACAAAATAACATGTGTGCTCTCTTACAAACAGAAACAAAATGTGACAAATCAACAACTTTTTAACATTACAAATTGTGCTTGTCACTTTGTCGTTGCTACGAAGGAAAGGAAGCGACACAAATAGCAGAATACAATTTTTAACAAAATAATTGAAACCTACACAGCACCTCGTTAAAATTATTCTCCTTTAATGCGTGATTGGTTTCCAACATCTCGTGACCCTTCGCCCCGGGTCCGCTTTCTCGCCGCGTTTCATTTTTCATTACTCTCGTGACGTCAGATCCGCTCTGAAGTTTCATTTCGCGAAGTCGCCCTCCCTTCCTGCACTGGTCATCGCTGCTCGGCCTTTCGCCACATCACAGGCTCGCGTCCCAAGCTCCATCTTTCTTTGCGCTGCCTCCAAGCTGTGAGCCGTTGCCAGAGTCACATTCGGAGCTTTCCCTGCCACCCAGTAATATCTAGATGCGGCTAAGAGGTGGATGAAACAAGATGTAAATAATGTGGGTAAGAATGTATAGTTTAAAAAGTTTTATGTGAATATAAAACATGTTAATTTTGTTTAATATAATAAATGTCATGAAAAGCCTGGGAGATATAAATAAAATGTAAGGCGATCTAGGTGTGCAAGTAGGAGCGAAGCTTATGGACTCGCATCTACCTCGTCAAAGCCACTAATTGTTAATGTAATCGAATTGTAAAAAAGACAAAAAATTGCCCTGCCACCGTTGCCTAGAGCAGGGTGAAAAACAGGGAAATACCAGGGAATGTCGTTGGTCTGTCAGAGTCATGGAGAAAATCAAGGAATTTGTAGAAGAATCGCGAGAAGTCGGGAAATATTTTGAGATGAAACTAGATATTATCCTTTAAAAAATTAGCCCAGGAAAAAATAGTGACTCAGTTTTTATTTGCTAAAAAAAGCATCACGGTGAAATCATGGAGCTGAAAAATGAGTACCAAGCTTGCTTTAATATTTAAAAAAAATATATTGTCAAACACTGTACAAATCTTGTCAGTGACAAAATATTACTAAAAGAACAGGAAGAGTTTGGGCATTTTTTTCTCCTGGAAATGAGTGGCAAATCTGTGTAGGGTACGCATTCGGAACACCACCCGTTTCATCCCCGCGTCATCTTACTTACTTTACCCTTCTTCCCATAATGGCTCATCCACAGTGCAGCTTAAACGTAAAGGCACAGCGTTGGTGCCGTGTTGTTCGATGGATCCATGAACGTGAACATAACCAAGAGTCGTGAAAGTTCTTATGCTACAAGCTTTCAGGTTCCCGTTAAGGGTATCTAAGAACAGCACATGGTTATGCACCACGGCAGGGGCCAAAGAACTTCTAGGATTTTTGTTGGAAATTAATGCAGAGTGAAAGAGTATAAATAGAATTTAATTATTCACATTGCTTATTAAACGCTCTATGGAATTATTCGTGACACCCTTGATACGACATAATTATCTTCCAAGCATGATCGCGCACATTTTACTTTTATGTCCTTCGATTATATACAGAAATTCTGTGGCCTGTGTTCATTTTATCGATATCAGCGAGTGGCTACGTACACGTCGCTGCGTCTTATGTTATCATCCCTTCTCGGCGATCGATTAGGTTAGCGAAGAGGATTGGGTAAAAAATGCTGAAAAAACTTGAACATGGCCAGATGCCCGCTAGATACCGGTGCAAATTTGATTTCTGATCAAGATGTGTTTTTTTCCTCTGTTGCATTTTTAACGCGCGTAGCAGTCACGGACCCTGTTAAGTATTACCGTAAATACTCGAATATAACCCGCGTATATTTTTCAAAATTACCAGCTGAAAATTAGGGTGCGGGTAATATTCGCGCGTCGAGGTCGGTACCGCGGACTTGAAGTGTGTTGCACGTGGTTACACGGAGGCGTGATTTATTCTTCGGGTTTTTATAACGTGGCGGGTCACGACCCGTCTTCGCGATGGAATATGTCACAGCATTTCGCGTCTTTCTCGGTCGTGCCGCTAGATGTCGCATGATCGCGACCGTATCAAGCAATTTTTATTTTGAAATTTCTTCCCGTAAAATTAGGGTGCGGGTTATATTCGAGAATATACGGTATTTCGTTAACTTGTTTTTACATTGCGTTCTATCGTCCTGCTCTGTCAGTTTTTGTTGTCGGACATTAAGAACTTGCAGTATACTTTATGATCCGAGGATGTCAATTGGTGAGAAACGAAAATCGGCCGTCTTACCGACCGCGACGAAAACGTGTCCGCGGTTCCCACTCGATTGCACGCAATGCCGCTCAGCGGTGCCGTTGCGCCCGTCAGCAATTCGGAGAGCCGCCTGCGCGATCTAATTGTCGCCGAGAATGTCTCCGGGCAGTGGCGGTGAAGGCGATGATGGATGCGGACGGCGAGTGATGGAGCGGCGAGCCGGGGCCCCCGAGCAGGGCGTTGGAGGTCTGCCAGCGGGGGTGGCGGCGACGGGCAGTGGGGACGGGTGGCCGTACTGGGTGCGGACGGGGATGTGGGCCGGAAAGAGGAAGCGTGGGTCAGATGTAGGGCGAGGCGAGGAAAAAGAGGGGTGCAGAACTTTTTTTGACAAATAGCTGAAGCCAGTGGATGAATGGAACTCGTGATTTGCGAGTATTTAAGTAGAAATACATTAGTAGTAGATAACACGAGTGAAAGGTATTGAGATAGGCCTGGTAGGTATTTTGGTGTAAATTGCATTGGGAACTTTCGTGGGCTGATCAGAAGGATGTTTGTGTTAATCACGGTGGCCGAACGGGGAGTCTCGCCGTCGACTTGGAAATGCGCAAGCTAAGTTCTTTCTCTCTTACTTGCAAGCGTCGAGAAAGTAGGGCAGAAGGCGGAAAGGGGGGGGGGCGATGTGGTGCGGTGATGGAGCGAACCGGGGGCGTGACGGGAGTGAATACGAGAGATGGGACGGCGGCCGGGAGAAGGAGGCTTGGGTGAGATGCCGACGGGGCTCAGGAAATTAACACGAAGGAAGTCAGTTGAGATAATTCTTAACGTTATTTTGGTGTGGAATGCATTGGAAATTTTCGTTGGCTTAACCGAAGGATGTTGATGTTAATCACGGAGACCGAAGGCGGAGTCTCGCCGTCGACTTGGAAATGCGCAAGCGGAGTGCATTGCTTTATTTCTCAAAGTGTACTCGCAAGCATCGAGGAGTGACAGCAGAGAGGCTGGTGTAGCGAGGGCTGAGTAAGATGCGGTCCAGATGGGCTTTTGTAGTTAACACGAGGGAAGTGAGTTGAGATAAGCATTAAAGATATATTGGTGTGAAATGCGTTGAATATTTTCGTTGGCTGAACTGAAGGATGTTTGTGTTAATCTCGGAGGCCGAACGCGGAGTCCTCGCCATCGACTTGGAAATGCACAAGCGAAGTGCTGTGCTTTAACTGTTTCTCAAAATATACTCGCAAGCGTCCAGGAATTAGGGCAAAGACTGGGAGAAGGCGGAGGGCGATGTGGTGATGCTGGGGCAGAGCGAACCGGGGGCGTGGCGGGGAACGGATACGCCGAGGCGTGACGGCGGTCGGCGTAACTAGGGTTGGGTGAGAGGCAGTCTGGGCCGGGGCGGGCCGGGGCGGGCCGGGGCGGGCCGGGGCGGGCCGGGGCGGGCCGGGGCGGGCCGGGGCGGGCCGGGGCGGGCCGGGCGGGCCGGGGCGGGCCGGGGCGGGCCGGGGCGGGCCGGGGCGGGCCGGGGCGGGCCGGGGCGGGCCGGGGCGGGCCGGGGCGGGCCGGGGCGGGCCGGGGCGGGCCGGGGGCGGGCCGGGGGCGGGCCGGGGCGGGCCGGGGCGGGCCGGGGCGGGCCGGGGCGGGCCGGGGCGGGCCGGGGCGGGCCGGGGCGGGCCGGGCGGGCCGGGGCGGGCCGGGGCGGGCCGGGGCGGGCCGGGGCGGGCCGGGGCGGGCCGGGGCGGGCCGGGGCGGGCCGGGGCGGGCCGGGGCGGCGGGCGGGCCGGGGCGGGCCGGGCGGGCCGGGGCGGGCCGGGGCGGGCCGGGGCGGGCCGGGGCGGGCCGGGCGGGCCGGGGCGGGCCGGGGCGGGCCGGGGCGGGCCGGGGCGGACCGGGGCGGACCGGGGCGGACCGGGGCGGACCGGGGCGGACCGGGGCGGACCGGGGCGGACCGGGGCGAGGCAGGGTTTGGTGATGCCAACGGGAAGATGGGTCCGAGCGGGGTTGCTCTGTCGGGCGTCTCCGGGCGGGGCGGTAGTGGCGCTGGACGGTTTAGGCGGGGGGCGAAGTGGTGGTGGCGTGCGGGGTGAGGTGGTGATGTGGGGGGGGGCACTTTGTGCCTTCCGCTTCCGCCCGCCCTCCTCCCCCTAGTGACCGCCGCGGGCGCGTGAGAGGCGTCGCGGGAGCCGTGGCGCAGTGGGAATCGAGGGTCGCGGTCAGCCGCTTTGCGGAATTGCTTGTCCGCCTCGAGCTGCGGCTTCATTGTAGGAAAACTGGTTGCAGAGCTCTTGCGCACGAGTGTGGGCATTATTCATGTGCGGGTTTCAGTACTTCGAGCTCTGTACATTGTCTGATTCTGCTAATTTTCTGTTTTATGCTATTGCGTTGTAATTTCTACTTCTAGGTATTAATAACTGTAGTAACTGGGTTGGGCACACGATTTTTAACTTCAACATTGTTTTTGTTTTGAAAATATTTATAATGCTGTGTAACCTGCAGTGCGGGCGTTAGAACCTAGAGCTAAAACAAGCAGGTGATTACGTCATCATTCGACTTACGTATTTGGAGCACGAGACTGATTGAAAACTTTTGCTACATTTTACGCGAAATATATGCGTCGTTACCTTACATAATTCATCACCGTTCAAACATTGCGATGTTTAGTTAAAAAGTTCGATTCTACACTGGTAAAAGTGTAGTGAAGGATTTCGCCGTGCCCAGAAGATTTTCGCTGAAGTTGTTGAACACTGAAAGAAAATATTTCTCCCTTGCAGTTGGACAAACAGTTTTCCTTAATTAACATTGTTGACGGTGACATTATCCGGAGAAGGTGGAATATTATTTTCTTGCGTGCTCCTGATACTACTTGAAACTTTCGTCCACAATTGGAAACGTTTCTCCAACTGCATAAGAGGCGTCCGCGCGAACAGTGGAACTCGTGTGACGAGCTCTGTGCTAACGTGTGAGTGAGTGTCGAAGTGGAAGAATAGCGGATGCGGTGGGGGATTTTAGAGGGGGGGGAGACCAGGTGAAACGCGGCGGTCGATGCGGTTGGGTGGGGAAAGGGGGAAGGGGAAAGGGATGGGAGAGGGGGAAGGGATGGGGAAATGAAGAGGGGAGAGGGAAAAGGAGGGGGGAAATGAGGGGGAAGGGAATGAAGGGAAAGGGGAAGAGGGGAATGGATTGGAAATGGGTAGGGAGGGGAAGAGGGGAAAGGAGGGGAAATGGGTAGGGAGGGGAAAGGAGGGGAAATTGGTAGGGAGTGGAAGATATGGGAAAGGAGGGGAGATGGGTAGGGAGGGGAAGATGAGGGAAATGAGGGGAATGGGTGGAGAGGGGAAAGGAGGGGAAATGGGTAGGGAGGGGAAGGGAGGGGAAATTGGTAGGGAGGGGAAGAGGAGAGAAATGAGGGGAAATGGGTAGGGATGGGGAAAGGAGGGTAAATGGGTAGGGAGGGGAAGGGAGGGGAGAAGGACGTGCCGGAGATGGCTCTCGCTCGCCCGCGGGCCCTAATGAATCCGATCGAGGGCGGGGCGATCTCCGGCCAAGGGGAGTGGAGGCGCAGGCGGGGCCGCGGGGCGACGAGGAGGCGAGGCCCAGGAGGGCATACCTAATGCCAAGTTTACGGACATACACTAGATTTAAAAGAAAACAACAACTAAATTCAACATTTTTCAAATAAGAGGCACTTCCAAAATGTGTGTTTTGGTATTACTAATGTCAGCTATTTTTGCATGAAAACAAATTTTTTCGTATACTGTGTGTTAAAAAAAGCAAATATTTTCAGTTATCGCATATTTTGAGTTAACGAAGTTTGGATTGCAAACATTGCAAAGGTTTGAATTATTGAACATTCCTCGAGAAAATAAATAAAATTCCGTGCAGATCAAGGAATTAAAAATTTCGAACTGCATCAGTGTTCAATAGGATGAGTCATATTTAATATAATATAAGAGAACCATTGTTCTCTGGACATTTTGGAAAACATGTCCTACGTCTTTTTGCTAACTACTGGACACATTCCGCTAGGTTTGGTGTCACGAGTTGTAAGACTTCAGTATATAACTTCACAGAGTAGAAATAAACCTGAATGTAGTTTGTGAGGGAGTAACTGTTTCAGAAGAATGCCGAAGAATGGAATAGTTATTGATAGGGACTATTATTACTGTCTGTACATCGATTTGACGAATTTTGTTCCTGAAAATCGCCGAAAAGAAAGGTACGATCAGTCAAATCGCTGAACGTTCGCGAGTAGTATCGCTCGAGAGAGAACTACTGTGTTAGGATACATACAACGAAAAAGTTAAAATATGTGAATTGATGAAATAAAGTGCTCATGGCGCCTTTCCTACATCGAATCGGAGCGCGACGTGGTGTTTTTCCTGCAATCGTCCCCTGCATTTGAAGTTCTGGAACTGCAGCGTGTCTTCCTGCCAACACGAAAAACTTCCGTCGTCTATCAGCGGCGCTTTGAATCTCCGAAAAGTACACTGCACTGCGATGAGATACTGTCTAGGATGAAATTTAAACCCATCCAAACCACTTAGTACATCAGTAAATGCATGGCTGTCCGGAAGACGCCGGTCATAGGCAGAAGTGCCTAGGACGCGACGTTTCCCGAACACCCAGGTATTAACTGACCCAGGTATTAACTGACCCAGGTATTAACTGACCCAGGTATTAACTGACCCAGGTATTAACTGACCCAGGTATTAACTGACCCAGGTATTAACTGACCCAGGTATTAACTGACCCAGGCATTAACTGACCCAAGTATTAAATACTTGGCTGCCCGGGAGACGCCGATCATAGACAGAAGAGCGTAGGACGCGGCGTTTCTCGAACACCCAAGTATTAACTGACCTCGGCCGGGAAAGACTACGCTCTCACTTCGTACATCAATTCATGTCTCTTGATGTTGGAACTGTATATGTAATACTTATTGCAAGTATTAACCCTTCAGCTTTGGGTGCAGTGGCTCTCCAATGTGAATTACAGGTAAAGGTCTATGTGCAGCACTGCGGTAGCAGGTAGCCAGCCAAGAGCGCCGCCGCGTCTCAACACAGTACCCTGCCTCGCATTTCGGAATCCCTTTACGTTAAGAGGACGAATACTACAATGGGGGTGGAAGGAATGTGTCTTATGATGGAATTAACTTAATAAGCCTTGAAGGATTAACAATAGCACGATATTTTGACAATGTTGATTGTCACGATATCAAAAGTATTACTATTGGAGGATTTATGTTAATTATATTAATTAATATTGGTTACATCAAAACTACTATCGATATTACTGAATACTACCACTTGGTTTAAAAACTGATGTTACATAGCTAGGCTTTTCCGACTTGTGCATTGTGGTTCACAAGTTTACATTCAAATGAAATAATTCAAGAGACACTTGCATCGAAGTAGTAGTGTAACTCTAATTGCGGTCATATCTCTTTAATTGAGGTCAGAAAACCCTTCGATGAAACGCAGGCGCAACTTTTTAGTGTAATCGTATGTTTTAATTTATGTATGATTTTGGACAATCAACTGAGCAAATAAACAAGTGACAAACCGGAGTTTCATTTTGATTCGTTCCACCTGGGCTGGCTCGGTGTGCGCGTGCATGTAGATTGTGCTGGGTGGGAATTTCCAGAGCGCCGCCGCCGGCGCCGCGCTTGAACGAGCGACGTGGCCCGCCGTAACCGCGGAGAGCGGTTCCCGAGGCGACACTGCTCCCTCGGGCGGGCAGGCACGCAGGCTGGCAGTGGGCGGGGCAAGCAGAGCGAGCGAGCGGGTGGGTCGGCCGGCTGGGTGGGACTGGCGAGGCGGGCGGGTGGAGTGGGGCGGGCGGGACGGACGGACGGGGCGGGCGGGGCGGGGCGGGGCGGCCGAGTCGAGCGGGGCGGGGGCGGGCGGGTCGAGCGGAGCGGGGCGGGGCGGGCGGAGAGGGGAGGGCGGGCCGGGAGAGCGAGGTGGGCGGAGTGAGCTGGACAGATGGGGTGGGAGGGGCGAGCGGGGCGGATGGGGTGGGCGAGGCGTGCGGGGCGAGCAGCGTGAGGGGTCTGGCTGTCGGCCGGGCAGTCGGTCGCCGGCAGGGGGGGGGGAGGGACTGGGGTCGCGGGTCGCACCCGAGTGGTCCCCCCGACGCCGTAATTGCGCTGGGCAGTTGGGGGCCGCTCGCCGAATTGCGCGTCGACCGCCTCCCCCCCCCCCCACTACCCTTCCTTCCTAGGGAAACTCGCCTGGTGACTTCGCCCCTGTCGGGTCGCACCCGCCGTGTCCTGACTGCCGCCAGTTGGGCGACTGGCCCGTCTAATCAGTGAGTAGCTGGTGCACGGCGCGAGAACGACGGTTGTAGCTGGGTGAAAATAATTTTAAAATTTGTTTTTTAAATGTAAAGCTTTGTTTTGAGTTGAGAAGGAATTTATATTTTATGTATATGACAATGCATATTAATGAGATCATTGTAAAAACAAATTTGAAATGATGCTATGAAATTGGTTGCTGAGTGAGTGTTGATTCCGGGTACGTCTAACAGGGCAGTCCCCTAAATGTGGTGCTTGTTATATCCCTAGAGGACGCGCTCTTCACTTCCCGCTTTAAGATCTAACGCCAATATATACGTAGGTTTGCGGCGTTTGCCACCCCTATTTGTCTCCTCCTGCGTGTTCCTCGACTGCTGGAATGATGTCTAACCTCAGAGTGGACTCCGACTTGTGTACTAGACTAGTGCATATCCGTAGATGTTAGTGTGCGGAAGAGAAGAGGAAGACACAAGAGAATTAAAGGAAAATCACGCACAGTTTCTGACGTGGCCTGTTTGTTTGGGCACTGCACCGGAATGTGCCCGGAGACACCATGGAAAATTTCTGTTCAGAACAGACGTCATCTAGAATTCTCCTCCAGGTAGTAGTTGATTTCCATCTAGCTGTGTAGCTGGTGTCGAACGTTCGTCACAGTCGGGTCTCGAACCCTAGACCCTCTACTATGTAGTGTTGCGGACGCAATGGATGTTGCAAGTAACTCCATTACACTTACACTTGCATTCACCCCACAAGTCGGGAGCTTATAACTCACTTTGGTCGGGAGGAGAAACTTAAAAGGAAAACACCCCAGACTGACGCACAGGTCGACGCTCTCTTCCAGCGGGAAAGGAACACTATCAACTCCTGGGATGTAACATGCACTTAACTTACGGGTATCATGAACTGTACTGTTGACGCACCCAGAAGCAATAATACTAGTTTACTAATACTAGTTACACCTGAGCTAAAAATAAAGGGACGCCAGAAGGTGGCTGCACCAGGAAAAAACCCACGCAAACCCACATAACTGTTGAAAACGATTAGTGGCGAGTCTGGGACGATTGGGCAAGACCTCTGGGAATTGGCTAGCCATCGAGCCTGGGGACATCGACAGCATGGCGCCGGGTGGGGGAGACGTGGGTGTGTGTGTATATATATATATATATATATATATATATATATATATATATATATATATAAGCGTACGCCGGTCTGCGTTCGCGGAGATTCGTAGAGCTTCTTTGTTAGCCGAAAGGCCGAGCGGGATCTTCAGTGCACTCAAGCACGTGGTTTCCGGGGCGGAGACCGGTGTGGCGTCAGGCCATGTAGGTACGTTGGTTACCGGGGACTTACCGTCCGATAGCATCGCATCAAGCGTTGTTACGTGCTTTAGGGCAGTGGCACTGGCTGTAGGCGTAGGGACGGTCTCGGGGTTTACGCGGCTAAGGGGAACAAAAAGGTTACCGTCCTTAATCAGTATTTGTAAATTTCTTTACTTGCTAAGTTTGTTTGTAAATAAATGTAAATATTTTATCTTCAACGCAGTTGTCTGTGTCATTTACTTCAGTACGTCACAATGGTATGTACTGGCGTGGCGTGACGTGACGTGACGCAGCGTGGCGTGTAGAAGAGTGGCGTCCCTGCGTACCTACGCCGCCCCTGGGTCTCCACCGTCCCAGGCTGCAGCGGGTGGCCTGCGGGCGACGGGCTGGCCGCTCGGTGGCTGCGCTTGATGAGGGCGTGGCATGAAGAAGGGGGCGGGGCGGAGCGGGGCGGGATGGCGCCCAAGTCCAGACGCCAGGACGCGCGCAGGGGCAGTGTCGGACGCTGCTGTGTCCACGCCAAGTGGGAATGGGTAGTCGGAATCTGTCTTTGCCGCTGAAGGGTGAGAAGGGCTTCTTGGAGGGAATTCTCTGGTCGCCGGATCGTGAGGCTGACATTTGATGTCGGGAAAATGTCTCCGTGATGAATCTTCGCATGTGCACCTGCTTGCAATATTGACTGATATTGCTTAAGAAAGTTATTTTTGAGAGTGAAAAATTGAACTGAATGCCTGCGTTCCAAAATCCTCGAATGTTCAGTGGTAACATTTTTGTGTAATTTTTCAAACTGAGAAATAATGCTGTGAATTATTGTTGCCAAATATTAAAATAAGTATTGAGTAATTGATGTTGTAGGCTTCCGTGGCGGCCACAGTCATGGTCTGGGCTGTGGGGGTAACGCCGCGTCGCAGGCTGAGTGCCGACGTTCGATCGCCACTCTCTCAGCCTGAATGAGTGAAAAACTACTGATTGACAGTGACTATTCACTGATGGTGTCAGTTATAACACTGCCACTGACAATCAGTGAATTGAACTGAACAATTCAGTGAAAATCGGGTCCACTTTTGAATCAGTGAAACTTTACTGTTTGAATCACAACAGCAGCACGTGAACGACTGAACGATCAGTGAGCGATGGCGGCGCGGCACTTCTACCACTGACGACCAGTGAAATGCTGGCGGTCATTATGAAAAGATTCGCATATTCACTGATTGCCAGCGAAACTACACATTTCGACTGAATATATCAGTGACTTCGGCTCTCACTGATTGGATCAGTGACAATTTCACTGATTCAGATTCAGAGAGCATGTCGCCATCTTCTTGAGGGCTGTGAGAGCATTACAGCCCTGTAGAAGATCGCGACATGGCGATCGAAACGTCGGAATCTCGGCTTCCGACGTGGCGTTACCCGGACCGCCCAGATTAAGTGTCGAGTAATTTATGCTTGGAAATTGGCCACTTCATCAATGGTGATATCTGTAGTAATATAACAAAGAGATAGTAAGAAGAAACCATCATAGACAACAGTGAAACGTTCTTTGTTTACCTTTAGATTTTCTACTCTCTCAGTCTTATCAGTGAAAAACTACTGATTCACAGTAACTATTTACTGATGGTGTCAGTTATAACCCTGCCACTGACAATCAGTGGATTGAACTGAACAAATCAGTGAAGATCTGGCTCACTTTTTGAATCAGTGAAACTTCTCTGTTTGAAACAGTGAAGTCTGTGACAACTACTTAAACGTGACGACTGAACGTTCGGTGAACGATAGTGGCGCGGCACTTTTACCACTGACGATCAGTGAAATGGCTGGCGGTCATTATAAAAAGGTTCGCATATTCGCTGATTGTCAGCGAAACTACACATTTTGACTGAAGATATCAGTGACTTCGGCTCCCACTCATTGAATCGGCGACAATTTCACTGATTCAGATTCAGAGAGTACCTAGAAAAGTGCGCTAATATTGTTAGTCAGTCAAGTTTAAGTGAATAGGAACATCCGAAAAACATAATAGACTGAGTAATTCTCTTTTAATCTCACTTATAACTCTAGTATTGACATTTGTGATTGTGTAATGTGTGTGTGGCTGGTACAGTACACAGTTGTCTTACGCAGCCGAAACATTGCTTTGGCTTAGATGATGTTGTGGAGATGGGAGTGTCTAGTGTCCATAGATCACGTTCAACACGACATCAAGTTTCTCTTGCTGCTAGTCATGGCCGTCGAAAACATATGGGGTTCTCCACGCGTTGTGGTCGCAGTGATATTGATCTGTTTGGTTGATGCCCTTCAGATAGATGGCGGTGGACGCAGGTTATACTGAAGAGTCATAAATTTACAAAATGCGGCGATGGACGTGCATAACGTGTAACTTCCTCGTGAGCGGAGTATAAATTTCGCCAATATCTAGACCAAGTTGCATTGCACGAATTGACTATCGTCGGATATTATGATCACCTATGTTCGTTGTAGATGGCCTTTGATTGTTGAGGTTAGGTTCTGTTTAGGTGGTTGGGTCAGTCGAGTGTTGCAATGCCTTATACGACACATAAGCTATTCATTCTTCCTGCTAGTGGTAAGGTGGTTTCCTATTGCAACAAATCTCAGTCGTAAATGTGAATATGCGTGAGTTCATGATGTCATGAAACTAGTGTAAATTAATGTGTTATGTGTAATATTGGTGAATTTGATATCTCTGCCTTTCGTGTTTCTCGTGTTGACATTTGAAAAGTAGTAAATTTTGCAATACTGCGTATACTTTAGTAGTTTTGTATGTGCCTGCTGTTGTCTTTTTACTACTCTGGACTTCATTTGTAAATCTCACTGAATATTCTATACGATTTACCAAGTGTAAACATATGTGTTCACAAAACCCACTACTTGCTATACGTTGAATTAGAAGTTCTAGTGAGTTTCTATATCTTGAGCCATTATGTTGGGATGATCTCTGCATTGAAATTTGGGAGGTAATATTTACCTCTACCCTAATTTTTCTGCTTTCATTATCATATCGTTTTACGAAAGCAGGTATTATCACAGTTGACCCCCCTCCATTTTTTCGATGTTCCTGGAGTTCCTATCTTCGTATTTCATTCAGGGACTACGGCAGGTCCATTTAGATTTTCTCTTTGTCCGTTCGATAATGCATTGCCTTCTTTATAAATCAGCTGTGACAAATAAAACGCAGCGTTGTTAGTTTTGACTTAGCTCAGGATTTGTGCAGGAAATATGGCTCGAATTTTTAGTAAAGAAATGAGAAATGTAACAAAAACTCCATTCCATTTTCCATGAAAAATAAATGTTAAACTAATTCTGACGTGTGGTCTCGGCGCCGCTTGGCAACTAGGACGGCATCCTGTGTCGAGGGAGTAGAAGATGCAGTAATGAAGACCGATGCGGAAATGGGGTTTATTTAGGTTAGCGGGCTATGCGAAGTGGGACGGGTGGTGCTGGTTCGTATATAGCGTTGTGGGGAGCGTAAATGAATAGACATTAGGGGGAATATTGGTAGGAAGGAACAGGGGGGAAGAATTGGAGCAGGAAAGGGGAAGATTGGTAGGAAAGAACAGTTGGGAAGAATTGGAGCAGGAAAGGGCAGGAAAAGGCGAGTCGCTGCATGATACGCCAGGGAGGAGCACGGAGAAGGGGGGGCGGGATAGTTGAGACGACAGAAGTAGAAATGGGCGTGGCGATTCGGATCGTGGCAGACCGAAGGGAAACTAGAATAATTGTAAGGAATGGGGGCAGGAATGGGTTGAAGTGGGTGGGGCTGATGAAGGGGTGAGGCTGGGTGGGGCGGAAGTACCTGGTGCGAGGCGTGGGGATTCTTAACGTGACAGACGGGAGGGCAACCTAGAAGAATGGGAGTAGGAGTGGTCGCGACTGGTGAGCTCGATGTAAAGAGGGGTGAGGCTTTGTGGGGCCGAAGAACGAAGTATAGGGTGTGACGATTCGGGACATGGCAGACGAAAAAGGCAACCTAGAAGAACGCGACTAGCTGTGGGCGGGGCTAGGTGGGGCTTGATACGACGGAGAGGGATGGGCCTTGGTTGGGTGGCCGTGCGGGGTGTGGGGCGTGACAATTCGGCGTGGCAGAACGAAGGGAAACCTTGAATAAGTGTGGCGGATTGGGAGCATGAATGGGAGGAGTTGGGTGGGTGGGGCTGATGTACAAAGGAATGATGTACACTGGTGAGGCTTGGCGGGGCGGCAGTGCGGGGTGGGGGCGTGGCGATTCGTTGCAGACTAGAAGAACGGGAGTGGGAGTAGGCGGGGCTCGATGTGGTGGAGAGGGGCAGGGCAGACCTCAGGGAAACCTGCAAGGCCAGTAGCAGGAAGAACGGGAGGGAAGTTCAGTGGGGGGCCGACCGCGGGAGAGCGGGGCGAAGCGAGGCGGGGCGAAGCAGGGGGGGGCGAGGCGGGGCGAAGCGAGGCGGGGCGAGGCGAGGCGGGGCGAGGCGAGGCGAGGCGGGCGAGGCGAGGCGAGGCGGGGCAGGAGGCGAGGCGGGGCGAGGCGAGGCGGGGCGAGGCGAGGCGGGGCGAGGGCGAGGCGGGGCCAGGCGGGGCCAGGCGGGGCCAGGCGGGGCCAGGCGAGGCGAGCCGGGGCGAGGCGAGGCGAATCGAGGCGGGGCGAAGCGGGGCGAGGCAAGGCGAGGCGGGCCGAGGCGGGTCGACGTGGGCGAGGCGAGGCGGGGCGGGGCGAGGCGGGGTAGCGATCGATGGCGGCCGCATGTGGGTCAGCGGGACGCAGCCTCCGGCGCGGCTGGGCGGCGGGCAGCGGTCGCGGAGCGCCGGGACCGCCATGGGGCGGCGGTCGCTGGGTGGTGCCCGGGCCGCGCCCTCGTGCCCTGCGCTCCGCTCCTCGCCGCACCAGATGCCCTCGCCGCCCTCGCTGCTGCTGGCGGTCAGGTTTCCGCCTGAAGGGGTTCGCGTTGCCGCTGGCTCCCGAGGATTGCGCACATACTACTTCATTTTACCACAATTGTTTAAACGTTACGTTACTTTTCTTCTGAATATGGGATGTTGGATTGTTCGTTGGTGATGTTTAGTTACTATTTTCGCTCGAAAGGGATGTTTACCTTTGAAAGCCGTAGCTTTACTTTTAAAAGCACTGGAAAGAAACCACTTAAGCTGTATAATTTTAAAAAATGGCCATACTTTCTCTCTTATACGGATAGCAAATATGGGTAACACCATCTAGGGAAGTCAGGAGTATTAACGCAGAAGAAATGCAAGTTCCTGTGGTAGGTGAAGGGCTGCACATTAATGAACCATATCACAAATGAAATATGACAAGAATTGGGAATTACTAGCTTAGAAGGAACGGTAAATATGTATTGAAAAAAAAACTGGATAGAATATTTACAAAGAATGAATAGAATGATTGCCCAAATAGGCCTTTTCTTATCTCTCAAAAGGGAAAAGAGAAGTAGGAAGAACAAAGGGTGGAGGTGATCTTCACTAGACAACTTTGTCGGAACAAGCTACATTGGCCTGATCGCTACTGCTGCTGCTTGCTAATTATTTAAACGATACTTTCGATCACTTGTGGTGACATACGAACACTTGGTTAGTTTTAAGTGGCTTCACCCACAATTAATGCCCATCACATTCTCACAAGACGTCGCTGATCTGTCCCCTGAATAATTCCTTTATGTCGTTTCCGCTAGTGCTTTTTTGCAACGTCGCTTTTGTGAAAAACAAGGGTGACATATCATTGGATAACACGTAGACACAGGAAATCAAATCGCAGAAAACGCTAGGTAATGTAATGTATGCATTCGATGCGTCACCGTATGCAGTCGCTAGCAAAGGTTACGTGTTGATGTGAACCTCGGATTAAACGGGACGGGTAGTAGAGAAAAAAATATATTCCACTTAAAAATGTGAAATACGCTCAAAGGAGATGCGCGAATTATTCTATAATGCCCCTGATTATAATGGAATTGAACTCCGTTTTGTCATTATGACCTAAGGAAAAAATAATTATGAAGAGTTATTATAATTCAAAAACCGGGTTTGTAGTAATAGCCGTTACTCCTGTATCACCGACAAGTTACACTTACGGTAGAGAAATCCTGGAAAATATAGGAAAAATATTTTTCAGACGTTTGGTGGACACTGCATGAAGAGAGAACATGACATAGAAATTTGTGAGTAGGGCTTGGGGTTGCAACGTGAGGATTTATTGAGTGCCAGTAGGCGAGTCTGCGAGAACCTTATACATGTACTTTCTATGAGTAATTTAAGTGTAGTACATGGAGTGCTGCTACTCTTTTGTCTATGTGGTAGCTCCGGAAGTTGAACAATGATTGTGAGGTTGTTGCTCGAGCGTATTATTTTCCTGTTCTGTGTGTCTCTTACTCAAAGAGAACTGATGTTTCTCTTTCCTCAACAATCATAGAATGATGACGCTGATATGAATGATTCTGCTGTAGGGTCTCTGCGGTGATTTAACGGTGGCTAACAGACAAAACCACAACGTATAAACATTCATGTCTTGCAGACGAGACGAAGAAGCTCTCTCAACGCAGTGAGTTTGCTTTTGCTTCTGGTCGATATGTTGGTCGGCGCTCTCGTACCGACTGTCCATAATTACAAGCATATCACTCCGCAGAGTACAACTTGCCGGATTGCGCTTCGAGTAGAGGTGGCGAAAGCACAAACATCCCTCGGTCTAGCTTGTTGCAAATGGAATATCATCGCTCTTGCGGTTTCCAGGGCTTGTCTGCTTCGCGGTTTGCAGATTGCTTTCGCTTCCACCTCTTCGCCTCCGGGTCGGGGCTTGGAGGGGGTTGGGCTGGGGCGGAAACCGCCCTCGGCAGGCGAGGGAGCGAGGCGGGGGGGGGCGAGCGGATATGACGTCGTGAAGGCGCCGATGGCGGCGGCCCGCGGCCGGAAGTCCGGCGCTCGGCTGCCGATAAAAGCGGTTAGCGCCGCTAAACGGTTTCACGGCTGCGCCCCCGCGGTTGCGCCGCGCGGGGTACGCGACGAAAGGGGCAGGGGAGGGCGTGGGACGAGGCGACCGAGGAGTTAGCGGTTGGGCGGGAAGAGCAGAGGTGAGGAAGATGGAGACGGGGCTGTTAGGGTTCGGGCGGTGGGGAAAGGGACGGCATTGGTATAGATAGATAGATATTGTTTATTTAGCCTTCTCGGCTATTTTTACATAAAATACATGTTTACATACATTGCTTACATCTATAATTATACTCTATTAACATTGCATTAGTATAGATAGATATTGTTTATTTAGCCTTCTCGACTACTTTTACATAAAATACATATTTACATACATTGCTTACATCTATAAGTATACTCTATAAGTATACTCTGAATTCTCTCCTTTAGTGACATAAATTTCAGTGTCTAGCATGTCCACCGCTGGAGCTATTGCATTGAATTATTACCCTCATGACTCTATTTTGTTGCATCTGAAGTTTTTTAATTTCACTTTTTTGGGCTCCAACTAGTATTGTTGCACAGTAATCAAAATGTAGTGCATTTATGGATTTATATATCAAACATCTTGTATATACCATTTATATATTGCCCAATTCTGTTTAAGATATTAATCTTTTTCCCAGTGGTGGTGGAATAGTCAGCGGTTCGGTGGGAAGGATGGTGGGGAGGAATCATTGGGCGAGGACGGGGTAGTGGATGATAGATGGAGTTGGGTGAGCGGCTATCGAGAGAGCTGTTTAGATGGGAAAGGGTCATCGGCGAAGATATGAACGAGATATGGGAATTGGGATATGAATGGAGGAGGCGAAGACGGCGGGGGAAGGGAGAGCGTAGGCGGCTGTGGAGAAATTAGCGGTTCGGTGGTAAGGGATAGAGGAGGAAGATGTAGGTGGGTGAGTAGACAGGGGGGGATGGAACACCGTGAGCGGTTTTTCTGAGAGCAATGCAATTTAATGGGATTTAGGTGGGAAGATTCAGAGAGATATGAACGGAGAAAGTGTGATGGGAATATGAATGGTGGAAGGCGGATTCAGGGGGGGAAGGGAGAGCGTAGGCGGCGGTGGAGAAGTTAGAGGTTGGGTTGAAAGGACAGGTGAGTAAAATGGGGGTGGAGGAGTGGACGGTGAGTGGATGGAACTCCGTGTGCGGTTATGGAGGAGTGAGTGGTGTAGATGGAAATGACACAGGCGAAGATATTGACGGGAGAAAAGAAGCGGAAATTCGAATGGTACTGGCGGAGACAGTTAGGGAAGGACGGAGGCGAGGAAGATGATGAGCGGGAACGGTGGAGTTCGGAACAGCGTGGGCGGTTACGGAGAGTTAGCGGTTTATGTGGAAACGACAGAGGCGAGGAGACTCTGGGCGGGGACTGGGAAGTGGACGCGAATTATTTGATTTCAGTGAAGGTGTGTCCGCTAGCGACCCACGTCCGTTGGCGTTAATGATTTGCCTGCTGCTGGAACTCGCTTGTTCATCGACCGCCAGCGACCGCTGTGCGGGGTACCACCGCACCGGTCTGCCTGCCTGCCAACCGTCACTGCAATGGAGGCTGGAGTAGAGAAGGGATATGCGATACAGGGGTGTAGGCAATAGATACTTGGCTGTCTCGGGAGACGCAGTTTCCTAGGCACAGTTGCCAAGGTTTCGGCCGCCATACTGCGACCTTCCTCGAGGCGAAATGCATTTCAGTATGACAGTTGAGACCTTGGCAACTGTGTCTACAGTACCGGCAGCGTATAAGCGACTCTCACAGTTCAGTGCGCTGTTGCCACACGTTACTACGCATGTGGCACCACCTACATGTCACTTAAATGAAATCTCAAAACAACTCTTACTGACAGGCTGTGACCCGTCTTGATACCATGATCATAACCTTTGCCACCGCCGAATCTTATCGCCTCTCGACTTCGTGTGGGTCTGATGAGCGGCAACGCTGAACCTTGGCTTTGAGAAAATAAACAAATCCTCGGAAGCTGCAGAGCTCGAATTGCTTCAGAGCAGGACACATGTGGTACCACAGCAAGGGTACCACGGCAAGGATACCACATGCGGTACCACGGCAAGAGAACTATCACAGTCGCCTTTATGCTGCCGGTACTGTAGGACGTGGCGTCTCTCGGCCAGCCTAGTGACTCCGGCCACTGAAGGCTACGGTTTGAGGAAAAGAGGGGTTGGGAAAACTGGGGCGATGTCAGAGACGGCGGTGAGGAAGTCTTGAGCAGGGAAGGCGTAGAATGCCCCTTCCCCACTTCCCAGTCGCTTGGTTTGCTTCGCGCAACGACCTGTGACCTTTCCGTCTTGTTCCTCAACTCCCCTTAATGAAACCCTCGCTTTTATTGTTGCCTCACGTTGCGTTTGTTGTGAGCTTGCTCTAAGGAGTGGGAGGTGAGCGTTCAAAAATGCCGGGACCTTGAGGCGAGTCGGATGTGAAAAGCTTATACCTGCGTTGCCTTGGTAACCATTGTTCAAATAGCTTTCTGCCAATCAGGTTCTCTCATTAAGACGAAGGTTGTGAATGGGAATTGATGGGCTTTACCTTTTTGTTCTCTGTTTAAGAGGTATTTATATCTTCTTCCATGTTTTCGTGCTAACATTTTGCTTTAATGCCTGTGTTGGCGAGTTCACAGTTCATTAAAGCGTTTTTTCTTAACTTTGATAACTTCGTTTATTATTTCTGCAGTAAATGTTGATTATCTTGAGTGTTTTGTGGGCACTATCTCTTTTCCGACTTACGGTTTGTAATTCGCTTGGAATTTTGCTGTTTTATGACATTTATTATTATTTACTCTATTGATATTCTGGAAATATTTGAAATGTGGACATAGCAATGAATGGAACTAATTACTCGGAAAGACGTGGTAGAGAATGAGGAAATATTAAGAAAAGATAAACAAAGGCTGTAATTGGCGGTAACACTAACAAAGATAAGCATCCGTCATTGTCTTAGTGGAGCGAATGTGATTATTAGGGAATTCATTTATGTTTATTTTCCTGGAGAAAGACATAGGACGATAATGTCATTATATTTGATGACATAATAGAAAGGAAGTGTTGTAGGAAGCCGAAGAATGAAGCCAGTGACTGGAAGGAAACGGAGAAGGCCTAGTTGTACTAAAGGAGCAGAAACCCAATGATGGTGCTGATGATTGATTTCTCATTGGATTCTTATCCCCGCCTTCTCCATTGCGAAGCGAGGGGTCAGAGGGAGTAGAGGGAAGCGTTCGAGTGCGGCTTGGCGTGGGCGGGGCCGCGCTCGTAAGTGCTTGCGGATGATAAGAGGCCTGAGGCGCTTACGCGGCCGGCCGTGTACATGACTCCCTCGCCGGGGAACCGACTTGGCGGAAGCCGATTACGCGCGATCGACGGCCTCCCCGACCGCCACCGCCGCCATCACCGCCATCAATCACCATCACCGACGCCGCCGCCGACCCCGCCACCGCCATCACGTTCACAACCTGCAACACCTCCATCGCCACCAAGATGATGATGATCATCATCATTATCATCATTGTCATCAATGCCAACCGTCTCCTTCACCAGCACCGTCTAATTCATCTCCACTTCGATCACCACCATCACCGCCACGCCACCTCCT
>JAHLJT010002630.1:7264328-7341722 GCA_031308135.1 Acheta domesticus
CCGCCATTGTTCGCCGCCGCGGCCCGAGGCTGCACCCCGAGCCGACCCGCGGGCCCCGGATCCCGCCGAGTCGCCACGCCCCCGCTCCCAGCCACTGCTTTTCCGGCCCCCGCCCCGTCTCGCGTCGTCGTCTCCTTGTTAACCCTCCCTGTCCTTCCCCATCTCCCCATCTCTGTTCGCCTTTTTTCTTCCGTCGCTTTGCCTTTCCACCCTGCCTCTCTTATGCCCCGCTCCCAGCCTCTGCTTTTGCGCCCCCGCCGCGTCTCGCGTCGCTCACTTCCTCTCCTCGTTAACCCTCCCTGCCCTTCTCCCTCTCACCATCTCCGTTCACCTCTTTTCTCCTTTCTCTTTGCCTTTCCACCCTGCCTCTCTCCTGCTCCTCCGCCTGTGATTTTCCGTCACCGCCCCGTCTCTCGGCATCAATTCTCGTCGCTCACTCCTTCTTCTTTAATCCTTCCCGCCCCATCTCCCTCTCTTCTCTCTTCGTCTCTTTTCTCCATTCTCTTTTCCTTTCTACCAGGCCTCTCTCCTGCCCCTTCCCCGCCTTGCTTTTCCGTCCCCCTTCTTTCGACACCATCTCTCGTCACTCACTCCATCTCCTTGTTAACCCTCCCGCTCTATCCTCCTCTCACATCTCTTCGCCTGTTTTCTCGTTTCTCTTTGCCTTTCCACTCCTGCACACCGTTCCCCATTTTTTCTCTCCGGTCGCTCACTTGCCTTCCCCGCGCCTTCCCTTCTTCCTTGTGCGTGTCTGCTCCGTCTCACTCGTCTCTGTTTTCGATCTTTGCGACAGTCCGCACCAGACCTTTCCCTCCTTGTCCCCTTCACCACCACCCTTCTTGACTTCACCTTCTTCGCCTTTTCCTTCCCTGGTGCGTGTCAGCCCCTCCCCTCCCTTCCCCTCTCCTTGCCCTTTCCTGTCAGTCCCCGCCAAATTATTCTTTTCCTGTCTCCCTCTTGCCTTCTCCACGATTTCCTTCCCGAGTGCGTGTTCGTTCCGCACCTCCCTTTTCCGTCCTCCTCGCCCATTCTCATCAATCCCCACCAGTTCTTTCCGTCCTCGTCCGCTCCCCCCACTCTTGTCGTTTCCGCCTCCTGTCTCCCCCCCCCCTCCCCAGTGGTGCTCACCTACAAAGGGGTTTAAAAAATTTGTAAATATGTGCAAAAAGTGTATCTATTGCAACCGTGTTTTAATTGTTTATAGGTGGGTACAAAATTAGTAGACAACAATGGGCTAGGTGATTTTGAATTTCTGAAAAGTGGGGGTTGTAGGTTGACGTCAAGCTAGCACCCCCACTTTTAAATGTCTTTTTTATTGGTTTATAGTTGAGTACACAGTTTTTTTATTTTGGTACAAAATTAGTACATAATTAGTTCAAAATTTAGGCTACTTAATTTTGAATTTCTGACAAGTAGGGATTGCAGCTTGACGGAGGTGTGCTCACCCGTTCCACCGCGTCTGCGGAGACCCCGCCAGTGAACGCCGCTTTTGGGTTGCCGCTGGGTGCTGTGGAATCGAAACTGCCGTTTTGGAATCGACTGCCCCTTCGCCTAAGGGAAAAGGCAAGATCTCTGATAGATTATGTATTGGTTACGTAAAAAATTCTCAATATATGAAAAAAAACAATAGTCGTTCTAAAACATGAAAAAACAATAGTCGTTCTAAGTGTGGCAATAAGACATATATATTATTTTTTTGCGTGCGAATTATTAGTTTTATCAGTTATTCTCTAAGGTAGAAAATGAAATTTGGTGCGATGTTCTTTGTGTATCGGTAGTAAACCATTGTGTGTAATCATTGAATGGGACAGTTAGCCAACTGGTGGACTAATTCGGTTTCTTCAGTGGGTAAATCGCTGTGGTAGCAGAAACTGCTAAAGGAGAGGACAAAAATACGTATGGGTACACTGAATCCTACTCGGGTTGGACATAACTTTTCCCTGCAGGAACAAGATTATGTCAACTATTCAAGTTTTAAGGAGGGAGAAAGGCATGTGAAGTGAGGTAGTCTGCAGTCGACGCCATTGATAATCCATCAAATCTCTTGTCTGTATGCAGACTGAAATGTATGCATGTAGCACGGGATGTGTACATTTGTAGGTATGACTGCTAATTGTCGTTTCAGTTTCCTTGTTGAACGTAAAAGAGCTACTGGGTGCGGGTTTATGATATATGACGAAGTTGTCGGAGAACAAAGACAGTGATAATGCGGGAATGTCGCGACGCAGTGTTGCGAGGACAGCGACGGCGTCGGCGACTAAGAGGGCAGAAGAGGGATGGACGGGGCGGTTCAGCGGACACGGTAGCGCAAACCGCCGCCTGCGGCTGTGATGGAGACGAGGCGAGGGCGTTGGTGAGGGCGAAGGCGAGGGCGAGAGCGATGGTGAAGGCGATGGTGAGGCCGAGGGCGAAGGCGAGGGCGAAGGCGAGGGCGATGGCGAGGGCGTGGCGAGGGCGTTGGCGAGGGCGATGGCGAGAACGATGGTGAGGGCGAAGGCGAGGGCGTTGGCAAAGGCGTTGGCGAGGGCGATGGTGAGGGCGAGGGGAGGGCGAGAGCGAGGGCGTTGACGAGGGCGTTGACGAGGGCGTTGGCGAGGGCGTTGGCGAGAGCAATGGTGAGGGCGAAGGCGAGGGCGTTGGCGAGGGCGATGGCGAGAGCGATGGTGAGGGCGAAGGCGACGGCGAGGGCGAAGGCGAGAGCGAGGGCGAGAGCAAGGCCGAGGGCGAGGACGAGGGCGAGGACGGGAGCGAGGGCGACGGTGAGGGCGAGGGAGGAGACGACGACGGCGGCCGCGACGCGTCATCGAGCGGATAACAAGCCGCAGCAGTAAACCCCATCCCCTCCCCTCCCCTCCCCGTCCGCGTCCGTTCCCGTTCGCCCCTTCCCGTCCCGCCGGGCCCACGCCGCTTCCCGCCCCGTCCGCGCCCGGAGCCCAGCCGGCCGCCGCCGCCGCCACCGCCGCCGCCGCCGCCGCTGAGCCGCGGGCGGACGGGCACTTTTATCGCTCTATTACCCTCCCGATACGCGCTACGCTGCGCGGCCCCGCCACAACTTCGCCACAGCCCCGCCACAGCCGCCCACACACAGCCACGGCGCGCGCCCTGCTTCTGCCCGCTCGGCCCTGCCTCGCCTTGTGGTGGTTCGCCTCCGCGCCGCGCCGTTCCCAACTGATGCAAGCCCAAAACCGCCGTTCCTGTTTTTTTTCTTTATTCCGGGCGTTCTCACGTCATTCGTTGGTTTGCTAGGTAGCCGTACTCATGTCATCGGGCGTTTTCGATCCTGTTTTCTCCGTCTTTTGTCGCCACAGACGTTTCACAGCCTTTCCATAATACTTCCGCAGCTCCTGTACATTGTTCGATATCCTGCCACCGTCTTCAAACCGGCAGAGCCTTTGCAGCTTCGTTACGGCTCCGTTACAGCTTCGCTACGGCTCCGTTACAGCTTCGTTACAGCTCCTTTATACCTCCATTACGGCTCCGTTACAGCTCCTTTACAGTTTCGTTACTGCTCCGTTACAGCTTCGTTACGGCTTCGTTAGAGCTCCGTTACAGCTTCGTTACAGCTCCTTTATACCTCCATTACGGCTCCGTTACAGCTCCTTTACAGTTTCGTTACTGCTCCGTTACAGCTTCGTTACGGCTTCGTTAGAGCTCCGTTACAGCTTCGTTACAGCTCCTTTATACCTCCATTACGGCTCCGTTACAGCTCCTTTACAGTTTCGTTACTGCTCCGTTACAGCTTCGTTACGGCTTCGTTAGAGCTCCGTTACAGCTTCGTTACAGCTCCTTTATACCTCCATTACGGCTCCGTTACAGCTCCTTTACAGTTTCGTTACTGCTCCGTTACAGCTTCGTTACGGCTTCGTTAGAGCTCCGTTACAGCTTCGTTACAGCTCCTTTATACCTCCATTACGGCTCCGTTACAGCTCCTTTACAGTTTCGTTACTGCTCCGTTACAGCTTCGTTACGGCTTCGTTAGAGCTCCGTTACAGCTTCGTTACAGCTCCTTTATACCTCCATTACGGCTCCGTTACAGCTCCTTTACAGTTTCGTTACTGCTCCGTTACAGCTTCGTTACGGCTTCGTTAGAGCTCCTTTACAGCTTCGTTACAGTTCCATTATGACATTATGACTTCGTTACAGCTCCTTTACAATTTCGTTACTGCTCCGTTACGGCTCCGTTACAGCTTCGTTACAGTTTCATTATAGATTCGTTACGGCTCCGTTACAGCTCCTTTAAAGCTTTGTTACAGCTCTGTTTCAGCTTCGTTACAGGTGCTTTACAGCTCCTCCAGGACCCCGTCTCAGCCCTGCCACAACCCCCCTCACAGTCCCGTCACAGCGATGTCCTGGTAGCGCCCTCTCATTTCATTGGATTTTCACTTTTTCTTGCTCTAATTTTTCATCCGCGTTTGTCGTCTTCTCCCCATCTCTCTTTTTTCTACTGTGAAGATTTCTTTTTTGCTTCCTTATTTTAGAATTATTATTTTTATTGTAACAGCAAGAGCAGTAGGAAAAATAACATTTATATTTTGAACTTAACCCGGAATGTAACTTTCAACTCGAAGAACGTTGTATTGTAACCCGCCTCCCCCCGTCTCTTTTTTTCCCCTTCTTTCATCTTTTCTGTCCGTCTCTTGTCCCTTTTAGTGAGTTACCCTCTCTTTCAAGTCGCTGTTCATCGCCGACCCTTCTCACTGAATGCCTGCCCACTTGACGCGAGTTGCAGCTAGTCCCCCGTCGTCGTTCCACTCCCGAAATTTTCTTTGCCCTTTAGCCTCGTCGTATTTCTCTTCATTCTCTCTCTTTCTCTTTTCCTGTGGTGTTGCGGCGCAGCCAAGTATCGCGTTGTTTGCGCTCTCCTGCCGGAACGCCCGGCGCCCGTTGTGACAAAACTGCAGCTTCCAGCTCTTATTAAAAAGTTGTGACACCGACGGTAGTTTTACGGGCTGGCGGTAAAGGAAGGTTCTGTGTAGCTAAAGTATGTTGGTAATCTCCTGGTGGAGAGATGGTATTAAAATGTTTTGTTTGGTCGCTCGATAATTTCGTCGGTTGTACCTTCTTGGGTTGCAGGAAATTCGTTTTTTCAGAATTTTGTTTTGAGAGGTATGTAATCTCTCGGAAAGGATATTAATGCAAAATGTTTAAATTGGGTGCTTCGAAGAGTTTTTGCCGAACCGTGATAGTATAACATTGATAAAAAGGTCAAAAGCAACATTTCTCCAATTCACGTACTCAATACGTGTAATTCATGCATATAATGAAGCCTCTCGTACACAAACTATGTTAGAATTATTAGTGCAGTATTGTCGTTACCAGTTTATGCGTTTAAAGTTTGGTTGTAATATCTGAATTTTAATTTCTTAGAATTTCGACAGTTCTGAAGATGTGAGTGACCCTAAAGTAGCGAGATGTCTGTAGTGAATTATAATTGGTAATTTCTAGAGAGATCGCCTGAGGCGGAAGAAATCGTGTGTGGAGTACCTTTACAATTGCAGATTTCTGATTTACTGACCCTTTTACATGACAGGTTTCGGATCTGCCCAGCTTCAAATGGCTGTTGGAGGGCGTCCTCTCTGATTGAAGCCCATGGGGATTCCTCGGGGTTGAAGGAGAAATCCTCTGAGAAGTTTCCGGAGTGCGGTCTGGACGTAGTTAGGCTGGCTGAATCAGGAAGGGACCACTAATACGGAGAGAGAGGGCGAAGGGTCGAGGCGTGCGTAGGGGAGACGCGTTCGGAAGCGGCCAGTTAGTTAGTTGGTTAGTTAGTTATTTTACGTGGCGAGACTCGGGCCATCAGGTCCGCTCTTCCGTCTGACCACGCAAATTTCGCTACGCTCCTTTCACCTAGCGGAGAAAGAAGGTATTATCTCGGGCGACGAAACAGGCGATGTGAATTTAGCTCAGAGGCTTCTTTTAGGCTTGATGATTTTTACATGCAGTAAATCTACTACATGGTACAGTAGGCTTTACTTCCCCTTCAAAGAAAGGCGTACGAAGGATTTTTTCGCCCTTAGAAATCCACGATCGGGCTTTGATCGGGCTTGAACCCGCAATCTTGGGTACAACAACCCGGTACGCTGACCGTTATCGCAAAGACCAATCCCCCAGAGCCAAGTAGAGGCGAGCAAATAGGATGGCAGGGGAGAGGGAAGCGCGGAGGGGAATTTTAAGGGACGAGGTCGATGATGAAAGGGTGTGAAGCGGGACGAGCAAGGGTGTGAGGGTGCTAGCAGGGGCAGTGTCGGGGCAGGGGCTAGCTGGACGTGTATTTTTTGACAAAAATGTAAACCATATGTAGTGTTTGACAAAGAGCTGAAACATGTGGCCAATGGGACAGATGTGGAAAGCGTATATTTACTGAAAAGGAAATTCTTTATTAGTTGATATTATTCTTTATTAGCGAGGGACGTGAGTTATCGTATATATTGTTATGTAAATCGTATATATTTTTGTGTAAAATACTTCGAAAATTTTGCATTGGCGGGACACTAGGGTGCTTTACGTTAATCGTAGACGTTTCAGGTCGGAGTATCGCCGTTGACTTGGAAATGTGCAAGGAAAGCAAGTCTAATTAGCGGTATCAAATTGGCGAATGCTTTGCCCAACTACCTTAATACATCGTAGAACAGTTTGAAACACCATCCTTTGTACATTCCCAAACCCTTCTATTTGTCCATTTGTTTATCCGTTTATCTATTTATCCAAAAGCACTAGCGGACAGGCCGGAGTGCAACTCTGTGTGTGGACGCGGGGCCGAATTCGGATTAGTAGGGGCGGAGCGAGGTGAACAGGGCCGAAGTGGACTAAGCGAGAATGCGGTGATGCTAGCAGGGGCGGACGGGGCCAAAACGGGGTTGGATAAGCAGAAGCGGGGCGAGGCGATCTGACTGGGGTTGAGGCGAGCGATTGCGGGATCGGCCGGGGCGAGCAGGGTCGTGGCGATGAAGTAGGGTGGACCGCGGCGAGCAGGGCAGAGGTGAGAGGGGCAAGAATGCGGTGATGCTAGCAGGGGCGGACGGTGCCAAGGCAGGGTTGGTTAGTAGAAGTGGGGCGAGGCGGATCTGACAGGGGTGAGGCGAGCGAGGGCAGGCTTGGCCGGGGCGAGCAGGGTATAACGTTCCGCTTCTGCCACCAATTTTTTTTGTTGCATCTGCTGCTACTACTTATTTTCTATTGTAGTAACACTTCAAATCTTATTTGTACAATTTCTTTCCCAAATATTTATTACAATGTATTTAAGTATTGTAACCTATTATGTTCGTACCTTGTATAATATTAGGATATTACATTTTTTGTTAGCGAAACTTGTCTACGAAAATGTAAATAAACAGATGAGGATGTACGAAACGTTACAAGGGGGCGTAGCGGTGAAGTAAATAGCGGCGACCAGGGCAAAGGTGAGAGGGCAAGAATGTGGAGATGCCAGCAGGGGCGGACGGGGCCGGAGCGGAGTCAGCAGAATGCGGTGCGAAGCAGGACTGGCGGGGAGCAACGGCAGGGATCTCCCGGGACGAGGCGAAGCGTGGACGGTGAGGAAGGGTGGACCGAGGCGAGCGGGGCCGAGGTGGGTTGGGAAAGGATGCAGAGTTGCCAGCAGAGGCGGACGGGGCCAGCGCGGGATCGGACCGGGTGGGGGCGAGCAGGGCCGAGTTCGTGAGGAGATACAGAGATGTTATACTTCGGTTTTTCTTTCTTGGCGCGTGGTGGGGCAGTGTCATCACGATGGAATATCTCTCGGTATTTCGCGTCGTTCTCAGTTGTGCCGCTAGGAGTCGCATGATCGCGACTGTATCGAGCAGTGCTGGCGATCATGCGACTCCTAGCGGCGCAAACGAGAACGACGCGAAATATCGTGTGATTTTCCATCGTGATGACACCCCCCCCCACGCGCCAAGAAAGAAAAACCTAAGTATCGCGCCGGAGCGGGTCCAGCAAGAACGGAAGGAGGCGGGGCGAGAGAGAGAGTGGGGAAGAGCGGGGTTAGCGCTGGCGTGATGAGGCGGAGCGCGCCCGCCAGGGTCGCGACGAGCGGTTGACGCAACCGCCCTCACTCGGGCGCCCCGGAGCGACGTCCGTTCGCCGCTTTTTTCTGCTCCCGCGCAGACTTCAGCAACATCCGTGTCGCTGTTTCTTCCCTCCGGAAGAGGGCGGACGACGAGCCGGGTGAGCTGGCTGGTGGAGGCAACCTCTGGCGGCTCCGGGACGAAACTGGGAAGGGCAGAGAGCTCGGAGGGGCGTGGCTGGGGAGGAATAAGAGGAGGAACGAAGTCAGAGGAGGGCGGGCACGTCCATAACTTGAATGCCCAGGGGAAAAAACCTGAGGGGCTGCTGCAGTGGTGAAAAGGGCAGGTTGGGGACTTGTGAGGGACCAGAGGGAGGAAGGAGGCGAAAGAGATCGGATGGGGGACGATAACTTGCATGGCCAAGCAAAGAAAACTTGAAGGCTGCAGTGGTGGGAAGGGCGGGTTGGGGGTCCTATTAGGGCAAAAAGGAAGGAGGGGAAGGAGATCGGATGAGGACGGGGACTTCGGTAACTTGCATGGCCAAGCAAAGAAAACTAGGAGGTTGCAGTGGTGAGAAGGACAGGTTGGAGGACCTGTGAGGGCCCGGAGGGAAGTAATAGCGATAACCGGAGGCGGGGGGAGAATTGAGATGAGAGCGTAGGGTTCCGGGACGGAGTCAGTAGCGTCTTGGCTGTCCGGGAGATGCCGCGTCCTAGGCAGAAATGGCAACATTTCGGCCGCCGTTCTGCAACCTTCGTCACGGAGGAAATAGGCATTTCATTCTGAAGAAGGTCGCAGGATGGTGGCCGAACGTTGGCACCTCTGCTTAGGATGCAGTATCTTTCGAACAGCCAAGTAGCTACTGAAGAATTGAGATGATTGGCGGTGGTAGACACTGCTTGATAGAGAAAGAGTGATAATAAAGGCGATAAGAAGAGACGTCTGTAAAATAATGAGATTAAAGGGGCGCTTTTTGTATTAAGTATGTGAAAGCAAGGCATGAGAGGTAAAAATAAATTGTCTCGGAGGAGGTCTGTAAAACGTGGAGGAGTAACCAAATGTCGGAGAAATTTCTACCGAACTTAGTGCTGAACCACAGAATAGATAATGCCATGTGCGGAGAACTGAGAGAAACATTTTAGACGCGGGATAATTGGAGCAAGAAGTAAAGCAAGTGAGGAAGGGTGAACTTTGTTGGTTTGCTGAATAATAACTATGGTGGGAACTTACAATCTTGAAGGAAACGGTGCATTGTTGCGGAAAGAGGGGAGGAGGGGGAAAAAGGTGCACTCAGCTAGGAGACAACTAGCAGCGTGAGAACACAGATGCGCCAGGCGGCGGTGGAACACTTGGACATGACGGAGGGCGGTGGCCAGCGACTGGAGCCGGCGGCGTCACGTGACGGTGGCCGCGAAGCAGAAGATCCTCCGCCCCCGCATTCACCCCCTGGTCTTGCTCCCGCCGCCGGCCCCGCCTCCGCCACCACCACCGCCACCGCCACCGCCACCGCCATCGCCTCCGCCTACCACTCCCACATCCTCCAATGCTAGCGCTACCGCCTCCGCCACCGTTCCGCCGCTGGGTCCGCCGCCGGGTCCGCCGCCGGGTCCGCTGCCGCCTCCGCTGCCGCCTCCGCCAGCGCCGCCGCCGCTGCCTCTGCCTCCGCCTCCGCCGCTGCCTCCTCCGCCGCCGCCTCGGCCTCCACCGCCGCCGCCACCACCGCCGTCGCCGTCGCCGTCGCCGCAGCCCTCCGCCTCCGTTTCCGCTGCTGCCTCCGCCGCCGCCGCCGCCGTCGCGTGCAACTTCACGGGCCAAGTGTGCGCGAGATAGCTGGCCCTGCTCGGCCGGCCAGTAGCTTCTGAAGGCCTGCAGTTGAAAGCAAGCCTCCGAGCCAGGCACTGCCGGATACCTCGTTGGCCAAAGTGCTCTAGGCACCACATAGGCCCGAGTCTTCGTCGTGTGTTGTGGGCAAATGCATACACAAATGAATAAATTATGACTATATTTCGTATTGTGTGGCCACCTCCCGAGCGTTATGACTATTTGCGGCCTTCTGAAAATTAGATTGGAGGTTCTATTCCCTGGTTCTTTTTTGGGGGATATTCACAGGCTTAATGTGAATGGATCGTCATTCTGTGCTGTCATTGTCGTGAGTTATAACTAAGAGTGTCGTGAATAAGGTGTTTTCGTAGATCACTAAAGTGGAAAATGCTGGTTAAAAGGACCTGATCCACTGCTTAGTATCACCCTGAGATTCATATTTTATGCTAGTTGTGTAGTTATCAAAAATTATTTTTCCAGGGATTTTAGCACATTAGTATTAGAATTTAGAATAAGATTGCTTAATCTAAATTCCAGAAGTGCTTGTTTTCTTCAATACCTTTTAGTAATTTATTTTGACAAGTCGGCAGTAACCGTTTCTCCAGTAATTCCGTAAGTGACGAACTGAATATTAATATGGAATGTTTTATGTAGTTTTTTGAACGGGTAAAACATCCTCTTTAAAATACATTGCATCGTTTGCGTCCCGTATACATTGCATAGTTTGCGTCCTATACTGCCACTGTAATGGATAGTCTTCCGAGTCGAAATAGTTCTTCCATTTCTTACGACACGCCACTGAACGTTTTCTGACTAATTCTGACAACGATTCTGTATGATCAATAACTTTATGTATATCCCATTATGTAGTCTGTTTAGGGAGATAAAAGGTATAATTTGATACATGTATTGGACTCGTCCGAAAGGGGCGGGTATAAACTCAAGTAAATCCATCACCTAAGCAACAGTAATATTTCCCCGTAACTCCAGTTATGGTATATGACCAATAATGTTTGTGTGAAGCAAAATGTTTGTACGTTTTTGTATGAGTAGAGGTACCCTTTGTTACCTCGCGTTACACTTACTAAAATGTTAGGGCGCCTTAAACCCAAACATATCCGTCCCACGGAGCTACTGTTTTACCCCCGTTCTAACATCTCCCCGGCAACTCAAAAAAATAATATTATCGTTTAAAACCAAGAACTGTGTGCTGACGACATGTATCAGTACCATAATCTCGAGAACGAGAGCGTAAATATTGACCTTCCTACAATATAACAGATCATATTTTATCTTTTATAATAATAATCGTGATTACCATTTTTCATATTTATCTTGCTTGCAGATACCTAGCGACAATAAAAATAGACCTCATCTTGCTTACGGATACCAAGAGACAGGAAAAACACACAATAATTGAAGTTGTGATCATATTCACGAATAGATTACAATATATAAATTCTCTTCAATTATGTCTTATGTTGTGAACGTGCAGCTGTTTTGTTGGGTCATAAGCAAGATGGTTATACAACTGAATGTATCACGCAATGTTCTCATAGAAACTTTTTGTTCGGTTAATTTTTTCCCGTCTGATACATCGTATTGCGCCCCGCCCCTAGTATAAGGACACCGCAGCAGATCCATCACAGGAGCGCCTCCGTCGCGCCCGAGGGGGCAGGCGGGGAAGGTCGTTGAGGTCGCCGCGCTGCCCGCCGGGGAAACGAATGCGCTCGCCGGTGACCCGTCTCCTCTGCGCCCGGTCGCACGCGCCGCCGAAGCATTTTTGCGAGGGCCGTTAAATGGCGGCGCGGTTACCCGCCCGCCTCGCTTCGCCCCGCTCCGCCCCGCTCGCCCCGCTCCGCCCCGCCCCGCCTCGCCCCGCTCCGCCCCGCCCCGCTCCGCCTCACCCCGGTTTGGCCCGCCCCGCCCCGCCCCGCTCCGCTCCGCCCTGCTTCGCCCCCGCTTCGCCCCGCTTTCGCCCCGCTGTGCCCCGCCCCGCCCCGCACCGCCCCGCTCCGTCCCGCCCCGCCCAGCCCCCGCTTCGCCCCTCCCCGCTCTCCACGCCCCACCTCTCTCCTCCCCGCCCCCACTCCCCGCCACTCCACTCCCCGCCACTCTCCTCCCCGCCACTCTCCTCCCCGTCACTCCCCTCCCCGCCACTTCCGCTCGCCCTCCCGCTCGCCCTCCCGCTCGCCCTCCCGCTCGCCCTCCCGCTCGCCCTCCCGCTCGCCCTCCCGCTCGCCCTCCCGCTCGCCCCTCCCGCTCGCCCTCCCGCTCGCCCTCCCGCTCGCCCTCCCCGCTCGCCCTCCCGCTCGCCCTCCCGCTCGCCCTCCCGCTCGCCCTCCCGCTCGCCCTCCCGCTCGCCCTCCCGCTCGCCCGCTCGCGCTCGCTGGTTGGCGATGCAAGCGCAGCGTGATGGACGACCGTGGCAAAAAAAGGGTTGGGACGGGGGCGGGGGGGGCGTGGTGTTGGCGGGCGGCCACGGTAACTGCGAGAGCGGCCTTGGACTACTTGCGACGCTGCCAGGGATACAAGAGGTGGGGATGGGGGATGTGGTAGTGATGGTAATGATGGTTAAGTTGTGCTACCGCGTTCTTGTGCTCGGACGGTGGTGGTCTTTCATAGAGATTTGTGGTTTCGTTTGTTTCTTTAGGGTGGTTATGGTGGCAGTGGTGGTGATGGTAAGAGGTGTGGTAGTGATAGTAATGTTGGTTGAGTTGTTGCGCTAGCGTGTTCTTGCGCTGCGACGGAGGTAGTGTTTCCTGAATAATTATGGTTTCGTTTGATTTGTTTCTTGAGAGTGGTGGTGGCGGCTGTTTCTTCTGATATTTCCTGATTCTGGTAGTGCTGATTGTCATGATAGTGGTTGTTGGGTAGCAATGAGCGTGAAATATCGTGGGTGATGGTTGGGGATGGGTTGTGTTGTTGAAAGTATTTGATGATTTTGATAATAGAGTAGAAAATGTTTAATGCTCATGATGGTATTATTGAGTGGTATACTCTCTGAATCTGCATCAGTGAAATTGTCACTGATTCAATCAGTGAGAGCCGAAGTCACTGATATCTTCAGTCGACATGGGTAGTTTCGCTGACAATCAGCGAATATTCGAACCTTTTCATAATGACCGCCAGCATTTCACTGGTCGTCAGTGGTAAAATTGCCTCGCCACCATCGCTCACTGATCGTTCAGTCACCACTTTCAATTAGTGTCACAGATTTCACTGATTCAAACAGTGAAGTTTCACTGATTCAAAAAGTGGACCCAATTTTCACTGATTTGTTCAGCTTAATTCACTGATTGTCAGTGGCAGGGTTATAACTGACACCATCAGTGAATAGTCACTGTCAATCATTAGTTTTTCACTGATTCAGACTGAGAGAGTAGTTGGTGGTGGATGATAGGTCGTGCTTTTGAATGTTGTAGGTTTTGATGTCGTAGGTTTGTCGCGGAGTTAGTGCAATATTAACGTTATGGGATGAAACTTTCTTGTCACCAACGGCGACCTATTTTTTTATTCTGACCGCGATTAGCTCTGCATGTGGAAGATTAGGATCTTCTTTGCAAGTTGATACACGAATTCCAATTAGTTCTTGAGTGGAAATACTTCCTCTTATCTGCCCAAAGGAAAAAGGACACAGCGATTTCGAGTCCTCGAAAAAAAAAATAATCGAAAATCCATTTTTAATTCCTTTAATTACGATTCTTTCTCGATTCATGCAGAGTTACGATTCCACTGAGTTTTCCGAAAGATGGAAATAATCTATCATCATGGCTCCAAAACGCACTAAGACATTTCAATGACGCCATATGCTACCTCCCCTACATCGTTACCTACATGTTGCCGAAATGGTGAGCGGTTTCGGCGAGGTTGTAAGTGTACTTTTGAGACATTGTAAACTGCGGCAGTGTGGCCTTTTTCTGGAAAAACATGGCAAGTAGGGAACAATCAGGGAATTTAATTTCTCTGGACAAGTCATGGAAAAATCAGGGAATTTGTAGAAAAATCGTTCGAAATTTGAGACGGTTATATAAGAAATTTTTCCTTTAAAAAATAGTCCAGCAAAAATAGTGACTCAATTTTTATTAGTTAAGATTTTAAAACCATTTACTTCAAATCAGAGAGCTGAAACATTAGCATCAGATTTGCTTTAATTTTTTTAAAAGAATAGTGCTAATACTTTACACATTATAAAAAAAAGAAAGCGCGGGAAAACCAAGAAAAGTGAGGGAAATTCGATCCAAGAAATGAATAGCCACCCTGTGAGGAATCCTCGTAACATTGATACAATCGGTTGCGTTGACGCATGCCCCATTCACAACAGCGATACTCCAACCGAATCGTTCGTATCACTCTCTGCGTTTTCCTTACGTGTCTCCGCGGGGTATCGTCGCCGAGGACGCGGCCTGGCACACCGCCCGCGCGGCCCCGTTCGCACCACCCGCATCCTGGCACGCACCACCCACAACCCCAACAACTCTCCCTTCCCCCAGGCCATTCCACACCCCGTCCTCTGCCATGTATTGCGATGGTGTAACGGTTAGCGTATCGTTATACCCAAGTTCGCGGGTTCGAAGCCTTGGATTAAAAATACATGGCTTTGGTCGAAAAAATTCTTCGTACTTTTTCGGGGCGAAAAAATCTTTCGTATGCCTTCCTTCGGAGGGGAAGTAAAGCCGGCTGTCCCATGTTAGTAGATTTACTGCATGTAAAAGATCTTCAAGCCTAACTGACGCCTCTGAGCAAAATTCAAAATCGACTGTTTCGTCGCCCCATGGAGTACCTTCTTTCCCGCCCCCTCCCCTGCAACTGGTCCGGCCCCTCCTCTGCAACTGGCCCCGCCCCCCCTCCGGCAACTGACCCGCCCCCTCCCCTGCAACTGGCACGCTTCTCCTCTGCAACTGGCCCTGCCCCTCCCCTGCAACTGGCCCGCCCCCTCTCCTGCAACTGGCCCGCCCCCTCTCCTGCAACTGGTCCTCCCCCTCCCTTGCAACTGGCCCGCCCCCTCCCGCTCCTTGGCGCCCGCTGCTCTGGGCCAGGCGTGTGCTGGGAGCACGCCTCGCCCGCCTTTGGCAGCCGGGCCTTTTTCCTCCTGGAATCTGATCGGCTAAAGGAGTTTCTGATATATGGCGTCTCCCCTGCTTGGCCATCCCGCAAACATTTACTTGATGAAAGAATCCATGCTTTTTTACTTATAGAAGGTTAAAATATCTCAGTTTGTTTCTCGTTAGTGTAAATGAATGGGAAATAAATGGAGTAATGGTACAGGCTTTGTATTTCGTACGATAATGCGTGGTACAGTAATAGAATGATACTGACCTAACTGACATTTATCGAAAGTTTGAAAATCACTCTTCAATTTATATTATATACTAATTTCCAATGCGCGCAGAAATTAGAGAAAACTAAGCAGTGGTTTCGTTACAAGGAGGAAATTGGGAAAAATCCAAAACAAATGAAATAGTTTTGATTTTAACTAAAAATGGAAATCTTTGATTACGTAATTCAGCGTGTTCTCTTACTGCAAATACTGGCAGAATTCTCATACTTTAGAGCTAACGACACAGCTGACGTCGTGCCATTGCAAGGCTCAGAAGAAGGAGAATTAGCCACTAATAAATATTTGCTATTAACATGTTGCGGTATGCAAAAGCAACTTTTTTTATACTCTTGGTAGTACGTAAGGAATAGTTGCACTGAAATAAGTCTAAACTATATTTCTGCAATGCTAGAGAAGACGTTTTTTTTAAAAAAATCTTTATTGTAGTGTCTTCATGAGCATTTTATTTGCTGCATTCTTGAACAAGTTTGTACAATTTGGAACACCAGTTTGTTCAGTAGGATTTTTGCTACTGGTGGCCACTAGTAAACATTTGATTAGGCATATTAATCATTGCATCTAAGTAAAATTGACGTTATTAGAGTCTGGTACTTTGACTCTCCGTATTTGCATCGTACATTTCAGATTTTGGTTATATAAAGGAAGGGTTAACGAGGGTTTCGGCGTGGTCTTATCAAAACCTTTCTCTCATTCCAATTGTTCTCTATTAATTTTTGAAATGTGATTCGGCACGTGTATGATGAGGTGAGTAAAGAAACAAAAGTTGTGCATTACGAACGCCTCCAGCCACTTTATTTCGTTGCTTAATGAAGTGATCCATTGTTGAATTGCAGATTGCTCTCGCCGATCGGAGATCAAATAAAACTGGAGAGTGCAGTTCCAGTACGTTCTAGAGAGCGTAAAGAGGTGTTGTTGGCATGCCGTGAGAGTGGTTAGGTGGCTGTTTCCCGTTGGTAATGCGTGTCGCCATTTAAATTTACAGTAGTAGGTTGTGTTTATTTGGCAGTCAGGCCTCCCAGAATGAGCGTGTTCAAACATTGGGCGGGATTAAAATGGAACAATCGGATGTGTGGAATTCCGAGAGAATATTTGAATCGAAGTACCAGAGGTGAAGTACACGCGGTTATCGATAAATGTACAGTCACACCACACAACACTAAACATTACTTGACTAAGGACTCGTAATGTTGCATAGTTGCTATATGTGTTAATTCGTGTAACGCAAAGTACTTTGTAGTAATGTGGTATAACATAGTTTTGAACCTAAAATAATATATAAAAAGACCTAGTTTTTAGTATAAAACCTTTTTTCCGCATGTGCGTGAAATTCGCCATGACTATGCAAAAATATCAAATACTTGGTGTAATAGGTGTGGTGCTGTAATGGGTATTAATGTTTTGGTGCTGTATCTGTAATGGTAATATATTTTGCCACTTATTGTACCTTACAAGGATGTGCATTCTCTCCTTCTGACTACACACCCTTTCGAATTTGTCTTTCAGATCCTTCTCTCAGTAAAAATCATTTGTTGCATCGCAGTCACGTAATCCCGTCATGAGTGTAACTAGAGGGAGGGAGAAAGGGCAGTTGCATTGAATTCTACAATAATTATTTTGGAGGACTGTCTTTGCTCTGCGACTACGTTGCTTCTGCAGCATCATTGACCGACAGATCTAGGGTTCCAGTCCCGACAGTGTCTGATTTTAGACACGGCTACACAGCTGGGCCGAATTAACTATTGAGGGGAGGAGAATTCTTGCACCCAGCTGCAAGGTTGGTAGTTTTCAGTGGTTTTTTGTGATTAGTACCGACGAAAGATGGACCACTACTCGCAAAATATACTCATAATACTCATAATGCTGCGGTATTAATAGAAAATGACAAGTACGTCTTGTGTGCCTTCTTATTTGTCGTCTTGTGTGCGACCTGTCGTATAGCAGACGAAGCAAAAACTAAGATAGTTTGCTGGTGGTTTGCGGGACTTATTTTCTGTGTACCGTGGATTGAGCGTTTCTTGATAATAGATAAACAATTTCACACACATAAACAAACGTACACTTACATATAGACGTACAATTGCATACACACCGAGACGTACAACTTCTGTTACAATTGATAACAACGTTTTATTACATTGCCTCCTACTGGCGTCGAACGTTTGGAGTAATCCTCCTTTAATCTAGACAATTATCGTCATTGCCTTTTGTCCTTTCGGAGAGGGTCTCGATGCCTAAGCTCTCGAGGCTTCCAGACTGTCACCCAACCAGGAACCCGCGATATCTCGAATTGCTTAAGCTCCGTGGCTTCACGGGGCGTAGTTTAGGAATTGGGCTAGCGATGCCGGCCATTTCTGTTAACAAATATTGGCGTACGTACTGGCACGTCAGAATCATGCACTTCATATCGCCTAACATCTCAAGTGTCACTCATCTCGATCATGTTATTATGCCACTCGCGTAATATTACTTTAAAAATTTAACATTACTTTAAACATTTAAAATGTAACAAATGTAAAATTAAACATAACTTTAAAAATGTAATATTTGGACACGTTAGGGGTCTTCGCGATTGTGCTCATCTTATTCCGCTAAGTACCATATTGCCACTATTCTCTCTCTCTCTTTTTCTGCTGCCTCTCATGTGTGAATGTTTCCGTCTATTTCCGCCTCTGCGTGTGTGTAATCACTCTCACTTATCCCGCTCTTTCTGCCTCTCTCTCTCTCCCTCTCTCCCCTCCCTCCCTCCCTCCCACCCTCCACCCGAGTCTGTTTATAGTTCCGAACCGACAATCCCGTCTGGTTTCGTTCGGCTGTGTTTTGAAAAGCCCAGCTAGGCGCGGTCGCGGGCGGAGGGCGCGGGCGGAGGGCGCGGGCGCGGGCGTGGCGATCAAATAATGGGTGCGCACGCGACGGCCAGAACGAGCGGTGGAACGCGACCCGCGGCCAATCTATGCTAATTTCGCCCGGTCCGCCACGCCAGGCGCCCGCCGCCGCCGCCGCCGCCGCCGCCGCCGCCGCCGCCGCCGCCGCCGCGCCGCGCGGCACCGCGCCGGCTGCACGCGGCTGCGTCGGCGTGGGTTCGGCTGCCATTAGCCCGCCGCACTAAGGACCGAATGGCCGAAAAAATCGGACATAATTTTATAGAGTACAGTGAAACCTGTTTTTGGAATAATAAAGGTTATTCGTTGGAGGTGGTGTCAAGGTCTTGTCTTTCCCGCCGCTAGTTGCACAGAGAAGCTCGTGGCATGCTACGGTGCCAAAGGGCGTGCCTCTGCCACCAGTACAAGACTGGTTGCGCAGAGAAGCTCGTGGCATGCTACGGTGCCACCAGCTTCCCTGCGCAACTAGCGGCGGGAAAGGAAACTATTAGAAACCCTGCCGTTTTACAATAGTGATGGCGTTGTCTCATGGGGCGGGTGATGAACTGCGTCGAGGGGCGATTTCGTGGTGGCACTCGTGCCACGGACTCCCGCTCGTGGCATCGGCCTTGACAACTCTGATCTAAACAAATAAAATTCAGTTATTGCGGGAAGATTACGGAAAAATAAGGAATTCAAATTTTAATAAATGGTTTAAAATTATTCAGATGTATGACATTCCCAGCTACTTAAAAGGTGAATGTAAGGAAAATCGACAGACGTAGGATAGCAAGGTGTACGTTAGATAATGAAATGAGAGCTAGTAAATATTAGCTGAATAGCGACGGGAAAAAATGAAGCATCTGTGAGGTGGAAGAGAAGATTGGGAATATATTTTAAAGAGATGAATGGTTTTTGAGGAAGGAAGAGCGTGGGCAAATTGGAATATTCAGGATAAGGTGAGGTAATTATTAGAGTACGAAGGTGAGAGGATCAGTGTATTTGATAAATACAGGATAGGGCTTAGTATGCAGCGTATTATTATACTCTTAGTATGTATTGTGTATATTGTTTTTTTATAAAGTTGTGAAATAAAATTCATTCATGTAGTTAAAAGCTGTCTAAGGCGGAAACCTGCCTACACAGGAGAAAAATCCCAGGCCGGACTATTTTCTGATGCAAAGTACACTGGATAAGCCGGAAACATGCTTAACGCGGCAATGGAAAGCATCTTTTAGTACAACAGTGTTAACAATTTTTGGATAAGACCGAAAAAATATAGTTTTAAATTAAACATTGACTTGTAAGTGTGCCGACATCGTTCCACAAATCACTCAGAACTTTGTTCGTCCCTTTGTCATTTACTCGTCCGAAGATAGTATTCTCCACGCTACTCGTGGGGCGTGATGAATTTTGTCCGTTGGATGGTCTTTCAAACCACCGTGTGGCAAGCAGCCTTCTCTACTCCCGTTGCGGTGTCGATAAGAACATTACCTGCGCACGAGCGCACGACCGCGTGCCCTCTGATAATATTCTTATTACGGCGGGGAAAATGGAATTAATGTTGGTTGGCGAATAATAGAAGCTGCGTTTTTTATCAGCAGGCTGACCGCTAAGATTCGGGTCACGAACACTGCTGAAGAGAGGTTGATCTTCAGTAATGCGGTAGTGTTCAGTATGCTGCGAAATGTTCTGGAGAAAACAACTCTGTAACATGAGCGATAGAATCTCTCTGGTTTCTTGATAGGTTATGGGATCGTTGGCTTTACGAGTCGTGTTCGTGATGTTTTTAAATTATTTGCAATTTTCGGTGTACTTTCTTTTTCTCGAAAATTTGATTTCGTTTCTAGATTTCAGGTGAATTTAAGCTTATTTGATATCTACATAGTCATGAGATGACTATGATAGAATATCAGTCATGAAGCCTACTCCTGATCTTAATAGGGGAAACATTGCTGTAATTGAAATTAACGGCTTTTTTCTTTACTAATTTAAGGGGAAGGTTTTTTTCGTACGGTAAATATACGACTAGAAACGGATTTTTAACTTTACCTTCGAAGGAAGACCAAATTTGTTTTTACTAAGTCGAAAAACTTTTGTTCTGAATCGAAATGGAACGCAGGGCCTGGAATATCCTCCCTTTAGTTCTTCCGGCTCCGAGCTTGGGACACATCTTGAATCCTCAAATGAATTATCGAATTACCTAAGTTCAAATGTAAGGTATAAATCATATAGATCCCAAAAATCTTACCAAATAATCATTCTCCAAACAAAATCTCCCATAAGTTATTATTATAGGCTACTCAAATCGTATTCAACCACCAACAATACTAACCATCAAAGCTAATACCTTTATATAAAAAGGTAAACAAATTATATTAGGAGTACTTAATATTACTCACGATAATAACGAACCACCAATTACAGCCATAAATACTAATATAAATATAGGTAACCCATAATTTTCATCCCCCAAGCAATGCAATCTTTTAAAGTTAAATTCACTTACCATAACATAATAAATTAAACGGAAAGTATAACAGTCAACCCAGTAGAAAGAAAAAAATAACAAAAAAATAATAGATTAAACTTTCTTATTAATCTCAACTCCAAAGAGGAGGACTACTTTTGCCAAACGTCACCGCCAACGAATAACATTATACTTCACGCACACTGGAAATGCATACTCCAATATGAAGAAAAGGCAAGAGAGGGTTGAACGAACAATTACACAGGAAGGACATTCGCAGGAACGAGGTAAACAATGATGCACAGTAATATTTTCTTGTAGTGTCATAAAATATGAAAGCTCAGTAAGATAGAAGTCTCCGAAGAAGGGGATGCAAAATGCACTACAGTAACGGGAGTTTCTTGAGTTGTTTCCACGACCGGAGACGCTCGCTCACTCTCTCACTCACTTTCTCACACTCTCATTCACTCTCATTATCATCCCACTCTCTCACTCTCACTATTCTCACACATTCTCTCACTCTTCCTCTCTCTCTCTTCCTCTCTCTCACTTTTCTTCTCTCTCTCACTTTTCTTCTCTCTCTCACTCTTCTTCTCTCTCTCACTCTTTCTCTCTCTCTCACTCTTTCTCTCTCTCTCTCACTCTTTCTCTCTCGCTCACTCTTTCTCTCTCGCTCACTCTTTCTCTCTCGCTCACTCTTTCTCTCTCGCTCACTCTTTCTCTCTCTCACTCTTTCTCTCTCTCAATCATTCTCTCTCACTCTCTCTCACTCTCATTTTCACTGATTGACACTCTCACTCACTCCCTTGAGGAATGGAAAAGTGCGTAAGGACTAAACGCATCGCGTTGGACGCGACGCCTTGGCGGCCGCGTGGGGAAGTCATTACCGGGCGGCGGGCTCCGCGACGCCGCGCGTTGGCGCCTGGGCGTCGCCGCCGGCGATTTGGGTTTCCCGGCGCGGCGCCTGCACACGCCGCCGCCGCCGCCGCCGTGCGGTGGTCGATGATCGCCTCTAACTGCCCGCCGCGACGCCCGCCAACTCGCCCACCGCCGCGGCGGTCGATCGCGTCCGCCACCGCCAGTCCCTCGCCCCTCCGCACAAGCCCGACAGGATTGCTTCGATGAAATGGTGAAGGATCACGGGTGGAGTACCATGTCCAATGGTTGGCGATTGAAAACGTTGTACGTATACAGTGAAACCTGTCTGAAAGACCACCCCGCTCAACGACAGACTTTTCTTGGAACGGACACTGGAATCCATGTATTATATGCAAATTGTACCCCTGTTAATAGACCACCCCTCTCCCCGACCACCGACCAACCCCCTAATAGCTATTTGTTAATTTACCCACTTTTAATAGAACATGTTTAGGAAAATTGTAAGTATTCAGTATACCGAATTTTCAGTTGTTAAAATTAAAACTGGCGCCGTGATAAAAGAACATTAACGCGATACGTGTCTCTACTTCATTTTCGAAGAAATCGGAAGGTGGAGGGATCTAACTGAAACTTATACCATCCATAATCCATTTGTCATTGTCATTCACTCGTCGGAATCACCCAAAAATAACAAACACTGGAAAGCAAAGTCAATCCATGGGAATGGTCAACGGCCCTGAAAAGGGGTGAACAAAATGATGTGAACATTTCGCATCGTGTACTCTCAGAAATTAGTATGACAGTTGTCCGTGTCCACAAATACGTGAAATGCAGGCCAAACTGTGAACTTGTGCGTGCCTACATGTGTTCTTTCGTGCGCGCTGTGAAGTGTAAATGGCAGTCACACCGTCGGACGCCCGTAATCTCGTTTTGTGTAGGTAATTACCGGGAGCGTCCGTCATTGTCACAGCTTTCATTGTTAGAAGCCAACAGAGTTGAGCGTGACCGAAATAATTTGTTTCTAACTGCGTACGAACGTGTGCGATTCCGTTCTGTAGTTCTGATTCCGTTCGTCACTGATTTGTTAATAAACTCGATACTAGTCTTATCTTCAAGGAGGTTTCTAGCTACTTAGAAAAAATGTTAATTACACTTCATTGGGCATTTAGACTTCCCCTATGAAACATTGAGTGGACATTATGACTTATTACTATAAAAAAATACTTATAAGGCGAAACATCTGCGCGAGAAGTATGTGACATTAAGTCAGTTATAGAAAACTTTCCTGCGAAATGTTATCAATCATTACAATGTGATGAACAGTTATGAACAATATTGAATAAATTACATTGTTATGAGTGGTAAAATTGCTCTTTTTATTTTGCGAATAGGAAATGATGCAACACTAGACCGGTAGGCAAAGTGGCACAATCCTATGAGCAAAATAAAATCACGTTTACTACGTGTGTCATGTACAGTTTTTAGACAACCTTACTGTGTTTGTGTGTTCGTTCAATGCATGCACACTAGTCACTTCGTATGTTACATTCAGGTATGTTCTAACTGATCAAACGAACGTATTTTGTTTTCTTTGTTGCAGTCACAATTTTATCGGAACATTTGAGCATCATCTCACTTCATGCACTATTAGTAAAAAGTGAACTTTTATCACGCTCTGTTCAGGCAAGCCCTGAAAGAATCGCTTTTACTAGTGGCTATCTAAAAACAAATTTCGGTATTAATTTTTCTCATTCTGTCAGTCGCCATGTCAGTCGCCATGTCAGTCGCCATGTCAGTCGCCATGTCAGTCGCCATGTCAGTCGCTATGTCAGTCGCCATGTCAGGTCGCCATAAGAACCGTCAGAAGAACCCGAAACTAAACACCGAAGAATGAAGAGCCAGAATGAATTCTGGCAAGCATTGTGAACGAACAACATCCCTCGCTCGGCTCGGCTCGGTAGTGACATTCGCGAAAAGCGTGGCCGTGTGGCTGTCACGGCCGTGCGTGCGTGTTATCGAGCGCAGCGCGTGCGCGTGGTCAGTGCGGCGTGTGCACGCGTTGTCCGCGTCAGTGACCTGTAGTAGCTGCCCCCTCCCGGCCGCCCGCCCGCCCACTGGCTCGCCGTCAAATTAAAATCTAGTACAAAGCATGCCAAAGCTTTTAATGAATCTTTGCACCTTTGAAGAATGTTTTGTCTCTTTAGAAACACGTAAAAAACAGAGCGTTTGGAATTTATGTGCAGTAGAGACGCGATAATCCAAGGTAATTGGAGCTGATGGTTTCTCGTAGTACAAAAAATCTCGGTTTACACGAAAAAAAGAAAATACGGAAAGCAGTTTTCAACTACAACGAATTACTACTACTAAATTTGACTATAACGAAGTCAATATAGTATACACGTACTATTAAATTAGAGATACTACATAAATACATACATATGCGCGAACTAATCACAACAATGTAGCAGACAGACCGACACTGGTACCAACCGCTGCACACGTGGTCTTTGATTCAGTGTTGCCAACCCGTCAAGAGCCAGCTCTTGATTGTCGCCACTTGTTTGCTTGTTTTGTTTGGTGACTTGGCGCACGTCAGTCTATCTCGGATTATCGAGGTACGGATTACCACGACTCTACTGTAATTGAATTTCTGCTTTGATACCTTTTATACATTATTGTGAATGAAACACTGAATATTGACTGAAACCGTGTATATTTCAAAACGTTCTATGGATGTTTCTTAATGAATTTACTCGTTCAGTTCTTAATGACGTGGACTAATTGAAAGTTCTGTTAAAGACTAGCAGGCAGGACACGCACGAACAATGTTGAGATCGTTGGCAGAGTACCGGCAGCGTATAAGCGACTCTGGCAGTTCTCTCGCTATGTGCTGTGGTACTTCATGTTCCACGCTCTGAAGCGATCAGCTTGCGAGGATTTATTTACTTTCGTACAACTAGGGTTGAGTGTTGAGGCTCATGTCTCACACGAAGTCGCAAAGGTAATAAGGTACGGCTTTGGCAAAAGTTATACCATAATATGAAGACGCGCCATAGTCTGTCAGTAAGTGCTAATGTTTTGAGATTTATATTATCTGTGATGTCGGTGGCGCCATGTGCGTAGTAATGTGTGGCAACAGCGCATTGAACTTTCAGAGTCGCTTATACGCTGCAGGTTCTGTAGTGAACAATTGCAAGTTCAGTGTTCAGAATCGTTTATACGCTGCCGGTTCTGTAGTGAACAATTGAAAGTACAGTGTGAATATAAGAAATGCAACTCATATGAAGCATGTGAAGAATTTAACGTGCCAAAATCGACTCTTTTACTTTATTTGTTTACTTCTGGTTTAGATGGTGTAATAATTAATGCGTAATGTGTTGTTAATAGTTTCTTGTCAACTTGTCTTTGTTTCACCTTGGTACCTGTATTTGTGATTTGAATCGGCATAAATGATTACCACCTATAACTTGAGAAGTACACTTTTGGGGCTCGAATAAGGGAGAAACAAGATATGTGAGTCATTTGTAACGGGGAAAACAATTTCTGACGCTTGGTATCCTACTTATCGTGTGTTCGTCCTTTCACCCGCTATCATCACCACATCGTTTTTTCCTCATACTATAACGGTAAATCCAATAGTGGTCGCTAATGACCTTAAATTATGCCACCTTAAATTTAAAAAATAAAAACAACAAGGGGCCATCTCAGTATTACCTCAATGGATCATGGAAACTGGACAAAAACCTGATAGAGATGGGGTTCATCGAGTTGGAAGCTGAAGTTCTTTATGACTTGTTGAAGTCCTATTAAGTCATTTTTAAAATTATAAATACCAATTACAATTACAAAATTATACAGTGTAAATTAATGCATTATGTATCATTGTTAAAAGAAAGATTTTTTTTATTTATTCCAGCATTTTTCTTTTTAGAATAGTCTCTAAGTGTAGCAGTGTCTGAGTTACGAAACAACCATAACGACGGTAATTAATAACTCGCAGTGGTATCGGCAGATCTCGTGGAAACAGGCTTTTAGCCTAATACTAGATAATTAAACCTCGTGGTGGTTAGCCCATGCTCTTCACTTCAGAAGCTAAACTTCTCTTCAGAACATTTATGTTCTACACGAGTTTCTAACCTAGAATTCTTCTGCAGACAAATCGTTGCGCAAGCCGCCAGCTCACGCTATTTGGGTCGCGGCGGTACTACTACCACCAGTAATGTTTGTTTAGCAGCAACACATTACGGCTGTATCGAGCGAAGTCGCTCAGGGTATAGCGCGCTGACTTCGCATTCGGGAGGCCCGGCTTCAATTCTCGTGTCAGCCATCCTGACCGGGGTTTTCGTGAATTCCCTCGGTCATCCAGGTGAATGCTGAGATGTTTCTACTGAAAAACCCATGACCGCGAAACCGGCGCGGCGTCGTTGACCGAATTTTTTAACTACATGAAGTCCCGAAGGTTAAGCGAATTCGGGACATCACTGGTTCCTGGTTGGGTGACGGACTAGGAACCCCGGCATCTAAGGGTGCCGAGGCGAATTGTACTTAACGGGGCATATATACTGTACTTAACGGGGCATAAATACAAGTCGGACATAACGGCTATAAGCCGAGTCGCAGTGTTTTCTGTGCACCAGCGGTCGATACGAGGTGAGCGTATCGGATCACTTCCACCGCTTCGCGCCTGATCGAACCGGGCGGCGTCGGCGACGGCGGCGGCGGGCACGCGACAGGCAGGAAGCGAGACGCCCGCCGTGCCGGCGCGTCGCGCACGTCGTGACTGCGCCGTGCGCTTGCAGCGGCGGCGGCGGCGGGGCGTTTGCGCCCGCCCCGGGCGATCGAAGCGGCGGTGGGCGACGGTCTGAGGCGACGAGCGGGGGCGGTGTGTCCCCACGGACCAGGGGGAGGGGCGGGCGCCTGTCTGTCTACCGCGCGAAGCACGCGACCGGCCGCGGCGGCGGCGTCTGCACGCAGCCCCACGCAGCGGGGTGCACGCACGCCCCCTCCCCCTCCCGCGGTGGCGGCGGCGGTGGCGGCGGCGGTGGCGGCGACGCGGTCACCGTGGGGCAGTCCAGTCGCCGACCGAGCGCGCTCTGCCGGACAGTGACGTTGGTGTGGGGCCCACCGCGTTGGCCCGTCGTCGGTGTGGGGATTGCGATGTGGTTGTAGTGGTGCGTGCGCTGGGTGGCCGAGGAGTATTTTGTGACCGGTGTCATTTTGCGATGGCCCTGAAGGTAGTCTGCGTTGCGTTTGTGTAATTGGCTCTCGGTGACTGTGTTATGACACGTACGTTCACCAGCTGATGGAAAGTGTTTACTGGAAGTGTCAAATCCGCGAAGCGGTGCGTGCGCTGGGTGACTGGTAGATTTTGTGACCGGTGTCGTCTTACGTGGGTTTGCGGTATGTGACCGTTGAGGCAGTCTGCGGTGCGTTGTGTAATTGGCGCTGACTGTGTTATGACACGTTCGTTGACCAGCTGACGGCAAGTGTTTACTGGAAGTGTCAAATCCGCGTAGTGCTGTTTGCGTTGGGTGACTTCTGCAGTATGTTGTGACTGGTGTCATTTTACGTGGGTTTGCTATGGATGTCTGACCGTGAATGCGGTCTCGGGTGCGTTTATGCTAATGTAATTGGCTTTCGGTGACTGTTTTTATGACACGCTCGTTGTGCCACCAGATGACAGCGTGTGTGTACTGGAAGTGTCAAATCAGCGTAAGGGTGCTTTTGTTGGGTGACTTTGGAAGATTTCTGACCGGTGCCGTCTGCGTGGATTTGTAAGGGGGTGTGTGACCGTGGAGGTAGTCTGCGGTGCGTTTGTGCTAATGAAATTGGCCTTCGGTGACTTACTACACGCGCGGTGTGCTGGCAGCTAAGGGCTAGTGTGTACTGGAAGTGTCAAATCGTTGCGTTGGGGAACTGTAGAGTGTTTTGTGATAGGTGGCATCTTACGTGGTGTTGCAATGGGTGTGTGACCGTGAAGGTAGCCTGCGGTGCGTTTGTGCTAATGTATTGGCTTTCGGTACTGTTTATATGACACATTCGTTCTGCCGCCAGCTGACAGCGAGTGGGTTTTGGGTAGTGTCAAATTGGATTCAAATCTACGTGTCCAACAACAAGATTGTGTCCGGTGATATTGTATTTGCAGGTGATGAAACCCGTTTACATACCCTCCACTTCTGCAGGATGAATTCTATTTTCTCCTTGTAGTTACATTCATGAATACATACATTCATTCATGACATACATTAATTCATGAAAAACGTGTAATCCGTGAGGACAAGACTTGGCAGACAACAGATGTTCAGAAAAACCTTGTGATTTGTCCCATATATCAACGATCACGTGTGTGGCTGTGATCCCATTCATTAGGTCATTTCCTGACAGACTTTGTGGGTGAAATCATGTGTTCGCAACTGTGTTGACAATACCATATGTTTATGAATCGTGAGAGTCTACGTGTTTACTGAGTGGCGGCCGGTGTGACCCAAGAGGATGCCATTGTGATTGTTGCGTTATTTGATACGCACCACGAACACGCTGATAGCAACAACAACAACAGCCACAACGAGTGACCGAGTGTGGTCGTTGTGACTGGGAGATCGTGTCGGTGTCTTCGCCTGGCGGCGTCGTGGCAGTCCAGTCTACTTGCACGCAGGTGTCCATCGAAGGCCGTTCCTAGAAGTTGAGAAGTCCAGCACTTCGCACAGAATGGCAAGTACAACGAAAACAACAGAAGCAACAACGAGTGTGGTCGTTGAGTGACGTGGAGATAGTGCCGTCTGTGTCTTCGCGTGGCGACGTCGCAGCAACCCAATCCACATCTCAATCGAAGGGCCGTCTCTGCTAGAAGCTCATTGAGGAGTCGAGCGCTCGGCGCAGGATGGCAACCCCGCGCCGGCCCATGCGGCTCCGACGGCCGACGGACGCCGCTCGCGCTCTGGCGGCCTGCGCGGCGGGAGCGGGAGCGGGAGTGCGTGCGCGGGTGCGGGGTCTCCCGCTTTCGGGAGCGCGGGCAGCGGCGGGAGCCGAGGAGGCAGCTCCACCGCGTCAGAAGATTCCGATGCAGGTGAGAGTGAAGGGTGGTCCGTTGATGTTATGCACTGGAGTAAACGAATAAAGAGTTTTTCTACTCCCGTTGTGTAATGCTGTCATTTGATGGCTGCAACCAGTTGCATAATGACAGTCGTTTCGATATAGTTTTCATTATGACATAGGTTCTTGACCAATCACAGGAAGATTACAAACCAAGTATTGACAATTAATCTTGGAGAATTGTTTTAGCAAATGTTTCGTTTGAACGTGTACATTAAAATTGTATTTGATGTATTATGCTCAATAGTTTTAATTTCTTTTTATTATTAGTATTTTTTCGCGGTATATTATTTAAATTGAAGTGCATCGTAATTTCACTTTGATTCTATTTGACTTGTGCAGTACTCTCTAGCAGGTGGACCACAGCCACAGCCACCTGCGGCAGCATGCGAGGGTAGATTTAGGTAGCTGTCCTCTAGGTGGCCTTGGCTGAATCAACTGACACGAAAATATTTATTGTAAAAGTTTAACTTACAAAAGTCGTAGAAAAAGTACTGCACGAAACTCGATGTCATCGGTATTAATACACTCGTGTGTAGTTTACGATGCTCGTTCCTTGCTCGTATCGTGTATTAATACCCATCATTACATTATCATTTCGTAATGTACTATTATTGAATCAAGTAAGTACAGCGTCCACAATTCAAATCGACCTGCCAGTTAATTGCAGTGCCTCTGATCGGGAGGCCCTAGGTTCGAGCTCCAACGATGGCAGGATTTTCCACACTTAGCTAGATGGCTGGGTCGAATTCAGTCGCTGTCGGGAGAAGAACTCTTGCGGTCAGCTGTTCTGATCGGTAGTTTTCCGTAATGCGAAACAATACCCTAACAAAACGGCCATGGACCCCTCGCGATCTTTCCTTCCTCTTCCTTGTATACACATTCCTTACACACACACACACACACACACACGCACGCGCGCTAACATGAATCACACATGCCGGGAGATCGGTCGGGAGCTTAGAGTTGTCCCGGCTGTGGCGGTGCCCCGATTGTGAAAGATATCTGGTTGGGAAAACCACGCTAGCCGACTGAAGGTTGGCGCCTGGTCATATCATCCGACGGGGGAAGATTACTGTCACCTCACTACACGTACACTACACTTACGGGACTAATGACCTAAGAAGATGACGCGCCCGAATTCATTGATCAGTAAATGAAATCTGCAATTTAACAATCCACTATTAGAAATAACCTAGTTCGTAGCGTGGTTGTTACCACCAGGAGATGTACCAGACCGTAGCGCAGTCAACGTCTTCCGTAGGAATTGTAACAAGGCAGAAATTCTTCGTGGGCAGAATTTACTCGTAGACACGTGTCACCACACTGCAGCGTAGCTCCCTTCCGAACGCTTGTCGCTCCTTGGTAAAGAGAGATTCATAGAAGAACAAGCAATTTTGACAGCTAGTGCTGGCTACATAACCGAAGGTTCTGTGGTCGTTGAGTCCTTGATCCCATTGAACTCTCCTTCCTCGATTAGCTAGTTTGCAGTCGGCCAACTTGTAAATGGTTTCGACGCTTCCTTTTGTGATGTCCTCGTCCGACGAAAATGTAGTGCGCCACGAGAAATAATTGAAATTAGGAAGTGCAGTGTAATGTGCTCTCCTGTAAAAAATTATTTCTTTTATACACATTATATGGAATTTACTTTTTGCGTGATAAGTATTATGTTTATTTTAAAACCGAGTCTTGAATGTAAGGTGCGTACTGGTGCACGTGTTTCTGAATAGCTGCCGCGGCGGAGGGATACTTCTCTGAATTACATGTGATGTTCACTTGTTCACAACTGATAATTTTTGCTTGTTCTTACGTGAATTCTTCTATGCACCCGAAGTGACGTCACAGCTATGGACACGGCTCGGGCGCCCGTGCCGGTGGCTGCGTTGCTGCACCTAGCAAGCCTCAAGTGCGCAAGCTGCCCTGCTGCGCGTCAAATATGGAGGCTCCTTGCGCACCCGGAATAGTGTAGGAGGGTATCTTTATATTTCTTTCAGTTTTTGCTCTGGAAGTTTGTTCTTTGTTGTGAATAAATGAGTGTCATTTCTACCATTTGTTGCTTTGTATAATTTTGAGAATTCCATTGTTGAAGGACGTAGACACAGTTATCGATTAGGAAATTTTGATATTGTTTGAAGTTTCATATCTTTAAATATCAAAGGATACTATACTTAAAATTATGTGCGTCTTTTTAGAGTTAGTAATGGCTTAGCCAGTGTAGTTATTTTATTTGGTTCGTATTGTAGATATTGACACATATATTCTGAAAAGTAGAAAATATCCACGTATTACATAGTTCAGACGTTATCTTCGAAACTATTGTGTCAAAATATATTTTGAGAAATTGGCATGTAAAGAAATTGTGGCCGATGACAACGAAAGGGATTTCGTTGGTACAGAGGTAAAGATTTTTCCGGTTAATTCGAAAATACGTCATCTACATGAAAAATTCACGAAAGTGGATAAAAATGGTACCTGCTGTTTTTAATTTGCTTTTTGAAGTATGCAATTTTTATACTCTTACTGCCTCTCCCCAGAGATTTGTGATTAAAAATGTACTGCAAAATAAGCACATAAAAAAGCAATTTTAAAGTTCCCAAATTGCAATTTTTAAGTGCGGTGATTCATTGGCAATATCACACTGGTGAACGTAGTATTGAATGTAAAAGCTGCTTCTATGTGGGGATTCGAAACGAAGTAGATTCTCGCGAAATCGATAACTAAACGAGGTTCTTTGTGTTCGCTCCGGGTAAAAACTTGAGCCGTGTGTTGCTCGAGGGGGAAACACAACCCGCACCCGCTTATTACTTCTCGCCTCCCCTCTTTTCACGGTAGGGTGAACTGCAGGCCCCCAATGCTCGATCGGTTCTTAAAATAATTGCAGGGTTACTTCTAAGAAATTCTAATAGATTGTCTAGTGGCTGTACGAGTAGGGAAAAGTATTCGAGCATCAATTCATATCCTACGACGTTAATTATTTTATTTTTTACTGATACCTTATTTCTGGTTGTAGACTATATGCGGAGCTTGATATTTTATCCGGAGTATCATTTACTTTTTATTTTCCCGTATACTATACGCGGAAGTTATGTAATGCTGCCCGCAAAAACGGCGTATTTTCGGCAGAAAAAAACCTTATTTCAGGGCCCTGGTAACGAAAAAGCGGACAAATCCATTTGCTAAAGTAAGAGCAAAATATCTCCTAATACGTGGTGCAGCCAGAATCCCTGTTTTCTGCGTCCTTGATACCGAAAAAACCAATTGAAAGCGAAACGTCTGTCCGTCCGTCTGTCCGTTTGTCTGTGAACAACGCTAGCGACTAAACTATTCATCCAATTTTTTATATACAATGTGTTTGAATATTTTTATTTACGAACTGTATTTATGAACAGTTTCTTCTTCTTTTTATTTGTTTCTTCCATGAACTTGTATTGGGAAATTTAGTCATTAGTCAATTGGTACGTAGTGTTGTGAATTTTTTTCTTTTCGCCTCACCGTTGAATCTCGTGAACCTTTCCTTCTCTGTATTCCAGCTTCCATCGACTTCTTTCACGCTGCCTGGCGTTCTCCCCTCGCCTTACCCTCCAGCCCCTCCTTCGCGGCGGCCGGGCGATCCGCTCTTAAATAATTGAGTCGTAATCGACCGGCCGTTTCCGCTTAAATCTTGGAGCGCCCGCTCCGCGCGCTGGTGCTGGCCAGGTAAACAGGCGACGTGCTTGCATCGGCAGGCTAGGTGCATCTTTTACCTACCTCGTGTTGTTGAACGGTGGTAGGGAAATGCTTTTCGTCTGTATTTAACGTTCCTATTGAATCCTATTCAATTGGAGTCCACACTGACCATCAGGAACGATAATCCTCTCCAGTATTATTTCAGTACCAGTAGTATATATAGATTTGCGGCTCACCCGCAATCAATATTTATAAATGAGGTCTCTCAAGAAAGAGAGAATTTCAAGGAGCCTTGACGAATTGCACTTGAACTTCAAAAATAGGAAGGTTTTGTTTGAGAGGACAAAAAAAGCATCGAAATATTTATGTCAAATGCTACCCGTAACATTCCGGCAGAAGAGTTAAAATCTGTAGTTATACAACTCAAAAACTAGCTGTTCTACGCCCTTAATACGTAGAATTTTGACGTCGAATGTCACAAAGAAACGTGCCTCACACTGTAATCTACAGGATGAGATCTTCTTGGACATTCTATGACACTTTTGCTAGTTCGGCTCTTCTCGATACTTCATTGCATTACAATTTCAGTTTCAAACCATTGCAGAGTAGGGTTGTACTTGTGTGAAGGACGCTTGGAAAATAGGCTAACGTCTACTTTTCTTTCAAATCTCTGAATTTTCGAAAATTGCAAAAGTTTCTTCCTACAACTACAGTATTGGAGATAGTTATCTTTTCTTGAATGGAATGTGTTGTTTGAAGGCAGATATTAAAATAAGGTCATGCACATTTTTTGAAAAATGAGTAGTTTTTGTGTAATTTTGAGTGAAATATAGGCAAATTTTAAAACAATTATGTGAGGAACTATTTACAGTTGGAACACCACTTGCTTAATTACTATCTTCAGTAATTACTGAGGACTCTAATGCCTGCAAAGTATAGTTAGACTTCGTTTGCCAAATTTATCTCCGAACTCTACTTTAACTACGTTAAAACCCTTCGTCTTAGCCCAACCTGAGGAAGTCACTTTGTACGCGCAATGCATAACGATTTGAGTCATCGAACTATTTATGTTTATACGAAAAGCATGTATTCACTTGTGTCTTGAGTGAGATCAGAAACTTTGAGATCTATCCTATTAATGGGTAACTAATACGTGCATCAGTCATTTAACGTACAATTGATGTTTCAATTCTGTCAGTCTCTATGTATCATATTATTACGGGTTTTCACACGCGAACGTTTTGTCTAGTCGTAGAAGTAAATCATCACTTGACGAGTTTATGATAATTTAGTGCGTGGTAGAGGAATTCAGAGTTTCCAGGTAATCATTCTCATTAGCATATCTCATCTCTCTTTAGCTCGGCTCTTTACCTTGCCAAGTTTTTTCTGATCAGTTTCATTAAGTTGAAACTTCGGAAATGAATTGTCTGTTTTGCTCTCTTTAATGAAATATACCTTTTCAATTACTGCTAGATTCCCCTTTATATTCTCGGGAGTTTTCTCAATCGATATTCCATTAGCAAATTCCGGAAACCGCCTTCCTTGATTAAACAGGAGTCTCTGGATATTTTTGTGTTCTTGAAGCTTTCACCAACATCATTTAGAAAATGAATGGCCGTATAAGTAGTCTAGTTGTAAGAGCAGTTCAAATTTCCAATTCGTTTAAATGTTATTGATTCTCTTAAAATTGAAGGAATAACTACCTTCGTTTAGTTAACTTACGAAACGAGAGTCCAATCCGAAGAAGTAGTGATTGAAAAAGCTTTTCTTTTTGGTGGTTTTCTTTTTTTGCATTTGTGTTATTCAGTTTCACTTTAACATCTAGATCAAAGTGTCCACTTAATCATACTTAATAACTAAACCTTGAACTTTACGCAACTTTTTCTTTATTAATGGCCCAACTAACATATTGATCAGGAATTCTTCGCATATGGTTATATGACTCACCTTATTAGGACCAGGTATCTATTGGTGGAAAAATTTGTTTACAAAACTCTCTTTTGATTGTGCGTGTGTTTATTGTAGTCGAACTTTGCAGAATTTTACTAGCACTGGTGGCATCTGGATAAAGATCGTACATTTTTAAAATATAACGTAACGCGGCCTGATTTTAAATTCATTCATTTTGTATCTTCAGTTTATCAGAAACTAAGAAAGACCTAAGGCCACAGCTAAACACAATAGGCCAAACAGCAAAGTATGTACCCTATACAATCCCCCTTTTATTTTTGAAATAAACTTATATTGGAGTATGAACACATCTAATTCTCTTATTGGAAGCTTATGTTCTCATGGGTGAATCTAAAATAAAAACAACTACAATATGTAAAACAAAACTGATATAAAATCCTTCATTTCACTAATTTCCAAAATTTTAACTTCTCTGACTTTTTTACACCTATCTTTGGATTTTATAAAAAAAGTACGTCAAAGGTATACAGGTTTTCAGTCATTAAGGCGATTATATTCCTCGCTGCTTCTTTTCCCATCTCGTCAGCTTTTTCGAGCACGGAGCTCAGGGACACGTCGCGTGCTGCCATCTGTCGGCGGGCGCGTCGTTCCGCTCGGCGCCAACAGCGTCGTCGTCGTCGCCTCTGCCTGCACACGCGACCGAGCGCATCGCATCGCGCCTCCGGGTGCTGACTGAAGTTCGGTCGAGCAACCACGGCGTCCACGCACGGTCAACGACGCACTCTCACTTCCGGATTCGAAAGGGCAGGGTGGCCGCTTAGAAAAGATGGAAATTCAGGGAAAAGTCAGGGAATGTCATTGCCCTGGAAAAGTTGAGGGAAAAATCCGGAAATTTCATTGCCCTGGAAAAGTCTGGGGAAAATCAGGGAATTTCATTGCTCTGGAAAAGTCATGGAAAAATCAGGGAATTTGTGGAAGAATTGTTTGAAGTCAGGGACAATTTTGCGAAGTTTATAAAATTATGTTTTGTACTTTAAAAACGTTAGTTAATCGTTATTTTCTTTCTCAGTTTTTATGTGGTGAAATAAAACTGTTCCTTTGTACTTTGTCACGTGGAAATCAGTGGAAATCACGTGGAAATCAGCTGACCAGTTAGTGCCAGGGTAACTTCAATATTTTATGTAGTATGAAATTAGAAATTTTACCGGAATAAAATCAAAATGTACGGGAATAGCGGGAAGTCAGGGAAATTTGTTCTGGGAAATGAGAGGCCACTCTGAAGGTTCTCTTAGACTCTGAGGCAGACTTAGCGTCACAAGAACAGACCGATAGACGGCAGCATCAAGACATTAGATTTTCGAATTTTCGCACGGAAAATTAAGTCTGTCACCGGGATCAAAGGAAGGGAAAAAAAAAAAAAAACTCACGGAGATCTGGCAGTTCGTTCGTTCGTTCGCATTGAAAAGGGAAATAATCAACATCATAAATGTATCATTTCTTTCAATCTACTTTTTTTATTTCACACAGTTGCGCGCAAATAAGGAACCGGGTGTTTCATGTTCATAATTGTGGAAGTACTACTTTTCGTGTCGTGTGAACTTGGATGAGTGATTTTTTTTTTTAAAAAAAAGTTGAGAATTCGAAGTTACAATCTAAATTTGTAAAATTTTCGACAAAGGATTTATCATAAACGAAAAATCACCGAAAGATAAATTCACTGTCTGACTTCACGCTGCGAGTGCAAACTGTAAAAAACTTGAATAGTTTATGATAGTGCATCGTTATCTATGGTTATTTGATATTCGCTGTTTCAAACTCTGTCGAAATTGTGTGATTTATAGGGTGGAAATCAATACCTTACACACAATTTTTTTGGTGTTGGGAACTCTTGTATTCTTGGTAAATGCCGGATATGTTGTTTTGACAAATAACCCATAATATTGGTAATAAAAAAATTTGTAATTTACTTCATTCATGGCGTTTTTTATATCACTGGGGGATTCCAATAACAGCCGGAAAATGTCTAAAACGTTCGAAATATTTGCCGGCCGCTGTAGTTGATGCTGCGACCTTATTGTACTACCAACTTTTGGATTCCCGCTATACCGGATCTTCGTAAGCCCGGAAATAAGAATAGTATGCAAATTCTTATAAATTAGGTGAAGACCGTACAGTTTTTGGAGTAAGTCAAAACGCTTTTCCCCCCTTCCTTTTTCCTTCTTTCCCCTTCTTTCCCCTTCCCTTTTCCTTCTTTTTCGTTCTTTTCTTTTTATATGTTTATCTTTTTCTCTTCTTTCTTTCTTTCTTCTTCTTTCTTTCTTTCTTCGTTCTCTCTCTTCGCGATGAACCCCGCTTTATTATTACAGATTTTAGTGAATATTTGCAAGGGTTGCTCTCACACGAATGTGTGTGGCATGGGCGTTGAGCGGGTTGCCTATTGACAAACGAACACGATCCGCGAGATTCTAAACGTATAAGGTAATATACGAATGTGGTTATCCGAGTGGGGCATCGTCGACTCTTTGAACTGTTTAAAACATTTTTTAAGGTGTTAAAACAATTATACTTGGCAAGTTCTAAATAATATAAACATCTCTAAACATACAGTTTTCTGATTCTTTCATCCTCGGACTTGGTACGTAAAAATCTATTAAGAATTAAAATTAAATAATAAGGAAAACAAAAGTATGGTCGCAAATCTTCTTGGTAGTTATTCTTTCAGGCTGTGTCCACTACCCACCCTACGAGTAGAATGTGAAGATGGATCTACTCATCCGAGCGCCCCAAGAATTGTTCTGAATTATACATTCTTTCAGTGTGTTATAAGGCGTCCGTATTAACGAAAAGTTGTACATTTTCAAGATCGTATTACACAACACACCGTTCAATTCTTATAGATTTATATTAGAAAATAATTTTGTGATTGAAATTCTTAGAAAAGGGGATAATCCCATTAGTACTATCGTGTATGGACACATAAAAAAGTATCGTACCATATAACACCATAATTATCGCTGAAAATTAACTGGTGGTATCGCTGATAATTAACCTTTCCTTCCGAGTGATGAAGCCCTGCATTACATACTGCGAACAGTGGCGTCAGGGCGACAATCTCTAGGGGCCTGTGACATTCATCGCCTGGTTGCCTTGGGCCGCCACATTGGCGTCACATTTAGCTGTCACAACTGCTTGTGGCGTCGGCCGAGACGATGGCGCGGATGCACGCGGTTCGCGCAGCCACCGCTAGATCGCAGCGCTAAAAAATGCAAAAAGATGATTTTGGAGATTTTTTCGGGTCTTTTTGGATGAATACGAAAACAATCCTTCAGTCAGCGAGATATGTGAAATGATACATTATTTGTCTCGATTGGTGGACGGGAAGAGTCAACCATGAGAAACAGACGGTCACATGGACGGAAGCAGGTTACTCAAGACTACGTAAGGATCATAATTCAAGCAAGCGTTGTTCGTGCCATCCATAGCGGCGTACGGTCGCTGAACGGACTTCTCGGAAATCCGAATGTATAGTACATGCGGATTTGTAGCTTGTTCCTTGAAAGCGAGGTGTTTTATCCGTGGAACTAGATGTCCGTCCGACTTAATCGTTTTTGTTAGCTCCTATATGCCATTTCGTTCCTGCTTCTCAGAATCACTTGGGAAGATTGTGTTGATTGTCGTGTGCTCTAATAGAGTTTATATTAGCTGTTTATCGAATTTTGTGAGCATTGTGAGATGTGTGGAGTTAAAAATGAAAAAGGTTAGAAGAATTTAATTCGAAATAAAGTATTTTATGTATGAATTGGAGAGAAAATGGAATTTTATATAAAGGAACACGATGGAAACGGCTTACTAGGGAATTTCCTGTGACGTAGGACTGAACGAAACGAGCTATTGTATTGTAAAATTCACAAACATGGATTATTAAATTCTTAATTTGTACGGGCAAAACTCGACCTTTGTCAAACAGTAAAAAGAAATAGAGATTATATTATGAAATAACCGCTTTGTCGATTTTCCCCATCGTTGACCTTAAAGTTTGTAAAAAGGAAATTGTGAACCTCTTGTTGATTTATAAGGTGGTTTTCATCCACGCGAGAAACATATACGAACACTAATTCGACCACGCGTAGTATTGGCCTTCCGCCATCTTTCTGTCAATCTCCGTTAGTCCTGTTATGTCGCAGCACCGCCCTACACGCCGCCCAATCTTTTTTCTGTCCCCTTCTTTCCGTGTATATTATCTGGCTTGTTTCTGGTTCCCAATCTTCGTTATTTTTTCGTAGTTCCTTTTGAGTTGATCTCGCTTTCTTTTTTACTGTTGTCTTCTATTACTGTGTCTATACTGTTGTACTCTTTCTTACTGTTGTCTTCTTTTACTGTAATCGCTATTCTGCACATGCTATTCTCAATCCCTCTTTTCCCTCCTATTCTCATCTATCTTTAGTTCTTAATCCATTTCCCCACAATTTACATATCCTTATCCAATGCTTTTTCTTCGGAGTCCCACCCTTGCCATCCATCAACTTTCCTCTCCCTCGTTCTCCTTCCCCTTCGTTCTTCCTTCGCCTCGTTTTTTTCCTTCTCATTCTTCCTTCCCCTCGTTCTTCCTCCCTTCTCCTATATCTGTCGTTTTTCCTCCCTCTCTCATGCCCTTTTCCCCTTCCTCTCTCGCTGGCCATTTCCTCTTCCTCTCTTTTTCTCCTTCCGACCTCCCTCTTCCAATCCATCTCATCCTCTTCTTATCCCTTTCTTTACCTCTCCCCTTTCCTCTTCGTAGCTTCCGTGTCACGCTTTTCTGTTCTCACGTCTTTTGCATTATTGTCTCTTCTTCGCCCTCCCTCTTCTTCTGCCCCTTTTCCTTTAGATCCCATTACCCTTCGTTTTGTCCCTCGGTTTCGCAATGAATCACCACCCTTCTCTCATCCTCGTTCCTTCGACCCTCCTCACGCTTGTCTGTTCTTGACTCACCGTCTTTTACATAATTGTCTCTTCTTCGCCCTCCCTCTTTTCTGCCCCTCTTCCTTTAGATCCCATTTACCCTTCGGTTTTGTCCACGGTTTTCGCAGATTCACCACCCTTCTCTCATCCTCATTCCTTCGCAGTCTCTCTTTCGTTCTCTCGTTGCTCTCCTTTCCTCTCCACCACCTTCTTCTTCGTCGTCCCTCGTTTCCCTCCATCCTTCCATCCCCCCGCGCAGTCCGTCGCGGGCGCTCGCAGCTATCAGCGGTAATTATCGCGCATCCGGTTCTATCTGCAATTCGAATAATAGAAGCGCCCCCACGCGCCTCGGCGCCGGCGACCTCCGCGGCGAGAGTCGATAGTTGCGCGCGGCAGATATAGCCCCGCCCTCCCCTCCCTTCCCCTCCTCGTCTCTCCCCACTCTTCCACCCGCAACCCACCCCGCTTTGCTGGCTTCAAACGAGCTCCGCGGGCAGTGGCGTTGATGCGGGGATGTGTGATCTACTTTATGACGTAGAGCGCGGCGATGGCCGACAGCATTTGTGCCCCATATGTTGCGGCTCGATTACAATGCGAGGCGCAGCTTCTAGCCGTTTTATGTAGGGCGTGTTCCCATTTCCGCCGTGCCGTTTTGAAACATATATTTGAGGCGCTGAAGTCAAAAAGTACCGTGCGTATGGGATTGGCTCCGAGTTCCCGGGAAATGTTACTGCTGTTTTAAGATAATTAAGTGATGCGAATTAATAAAATGTATAACGATGCAATAATTAGTGTATATCTAAAGGCTTCACTGGACATTTGTTTACGCTGTGTCTAACGCGTTACCTGTGAAATGTCAAAGCCTATGGAAATATTGTGCTTAAATCTTTTTTTCCATTTTTAAAATCCGAAATAACCTCAGTGCCTCGTTTTAGTGTTAAACACAGCTGATAATATCGTGACACTTGATACGCTGAGTTTTCGTCTCAGGGAGTCAATGAGAAAAGAATCAAGATTAATGCGTGTGGATATTAACATGTCAGCTTCAAGGGCTGTCTTGTGGTTTGTGGACGTCGACTTTACTTGTGTGCGAGGAAGTGCCTTGGTTCCATACAATTGTTGAGTCTTTAAGGTAAACGTAGTTAGATTGTCGATACTTAAGAATGTATTACCACGTATAGATGATGCATTAATTGTAATTTTACGCTGTGGTAAGTGTTCACGTTCGTCAGCGTGAAATCGTAGATCTAGAGCACTAGTAAGTCTACGCAAAGATGGTGGAAAGAGAGACATGTAGAAACAACTGGGAGAAAAAAAAAGAAATAAAAACCACGGCCAAACGTTTCTCTTCTCTTTCGAACGTATATCGGACAGATGAGAATAGACTTATTCTTCCCCCTGAGTCAAATCGATTGAATGGGATAGCGCCAACTGCACCTGCATCTAGAGAAACGTGAGACGAAGAGAGGTATAAAGAAAGAAGTGAAAAACACGGTTAATCCTGTCTCTTTTCCTTCGCACATGTACCGGAAATATGAATAAATTTGTCTCGCCCTCTTTTTGTCATAACACCTCGAATGAGGCACCGCCCGGCAGAGATAGGTGCGAGAGGAGTTAGGAAGCAGAGGAAACAATGCCGTTATTCCGTTCTCTCTCTCTCTCTCTCTCTCTCTCTCTCTCTCTCTCTCTCTCGTGTGTGGCGCGCACGGCGTTGATGAGGCCGCCTCGCCGAAGCCTCGTGCGACGGGAGGCTGTCCGCGCGCTGTGTGTTCGGGAGCTGCTGAACGTGCAGACGGGAACGCCTGATTGCTGAGCCGTGAGTCGGTGGCACGGGGGAGGGAAGTCTGTCACTCGCGTCCCGTGTCGCTCATCCCGGGCCTCGTGTGCCTGTGTTAATCCTCTGCTTCTGGTGCATGCCCTTTCTGCCAGGGCCTCCTGTGGCGTGGGTGTAGGTTCCGCAATTTGGCTAGGGAAGCTTTGCGAACAGACGCGGTTCCATTGCGCCTGTTTGCCGTGGATTTTGGTTGAACTCCATGCGTAACATAGAATAAGGCTGGTGAAAAGCTGGAATTGCAACCAGCCGGGTTGTAGTAGCTTGCATGCCGCAATTCACTAGGCCGGAGCCGATCACGCCCGAGTGCCTCCCCTTCCATCTTGTGATTGAGTCGATCGCGCTGGCTGATGCAACGAACTGCGGGCCACCAAGGTTGTCCGCTGACAAGCGGTGAGCCATGGCTGCAACCGGGAGGAGAGCCCTGACGTAGAAACCTGCAGCAATGTAGCGAGCACATCATTCCTCTTTGGGGTAATAGAATTGATGTGTCGACTTATGCACTTCATATATACGAATTTGTTGTAGAAGAACCTGTTCGCCCATGCACGTTCGGGTGTTGGAGTAAATAATAATAATGATAATTATAAATAATAATAATAATAATAATTATAATAATAATAATAATATACCGTGTTCGCTTTATTTTAGAGTTTTTAATTAAAATGAAACATTAAGAAGTTTGCAAGTGAGTATTTATAACAGACTTTTATGCAGCAAGTTTTATTTTACATATTTAGTTTTGAATAGTTTACCTAATATTTTATTGAATGTCATCCCTTTTTGCGTGTAACCAACTTCGAAGTTGTAACATCTACCATCTTTGTGTTTCCCAAATCTCTCTATTTTGAACACAAATCTCGTACACGAGGTATAACCCAAAGTTCTCCTAAACCCCAACTTCAGATGCAGGATTAGCCGTGATGTACTTCAGGTGTGTTGTTTGTGGTAATTAGTCACGTCCGAAGGTTGGACACACTGGTAAATTGTTTCTCACACAACTTCGTTCTGCGAGGATTAAGAAAATTATATCTGTGGTCACAGGGTAGAAGTTCTTAGGTCAATTTTTAGTTAAGTATTGAACCTACAAGTTAAGTATCTTTATTTGAGTAAAACGACAAAATTCAAATGTTACCTCCTTAACGCCAGAAAAACGTTGTGAAATAGCGTTGAACATAGGAAGAAGCGTTGGCTCAATAATATTTAACGCTTGTTTTCCCCAAACTAAGATTTTTGACTTGAGAACTTTTACGCCGTGACCACAGAATGTGTCGGTGAAAGATAAATGTTCATGGCAGCAGTTTCTGAATTTTTTACTTTAACTTTCCACTGCCCTCGTGAGCTGTAATTGAAACTTTCCTAAGGTATTCAGTTTTTTTCTGTCAGAAAAAATGTAGCAGTGTTGGATACCGCGTCCGGGGCTCTGTACGTGCTCCCTTCGTCCGCGAAGAGAGCCTCCGTAGAGGACACTACCGTCTAATTGCATTGCAGACCCCGGGTCCCGCGAGGCCAGCCAGTTAATTTTCTTTCATCGCATCTCTATTCATTTATATTCTCGTCCCCGTTGCTCGACATTGTACTGCGGGGCGAATTCCATTAATATTCCGCGGACTTCTGATCCTCACACTTTGCAAGTGTGTACTTTTCTTTCTTCCCCGAGCAGCCCTTTAATTCTGTGACTCGCGAAGATATTTAATTTTCGGCGCCCCTCCCCCAGCAAGTTCGCCAACTGCTTCGTCTTGTTTCAACTTTGCCCGTGAATATAATGGCCTCCTTGCTGCCCCTCTCGTCTCCCCAGGACTGGATCGGGTGAAGAGGGTGCGTTGTGAAGTGGACCGCCCCCGCTGCCCCTGTGAGGTCTCGAACGCTTGCGAACAGTCTGTTCTGAATGCATAAAGCGTCGTTTACACGAGGTCAACTAGCTGGTGGACAGCCCTTTAGACCAGGGTTGCTCAAGCGGGCAGCACACTTGACACGTGGTGACCCGGCACTAACTTGCGGGTCACCAGTGTGTCCCGGTTCTTGTTGAATTTCTCCGATTGTTGATTGGTTACTGTTCCCGAACGCGTCACAGACTATGGTCGTTAGTCCGATAAGTATGTTGTATGTATATTGTCACGGGGGCGTATTTCTCCTCCGCTGGATGGTGAGATCTGGCGCCGATCTATATGACGGCTGGCGGGTTTTCCCCATCCAGGTTTCTTCCACCAGGAAGACACCACCCCGCCGGAACAAGCTCTAAACTCCCGACTGGTCTCCCGACCTGTGTGGTAGTGTAGTGCATGTAAGTGTGTGTAGGGGTGATGATAGAACACGGAAGAGGCAAGAAGATCGAGCATGGCCTGGCCCGTTTGTTTGTGTACTGCTCCGGCATTCGCCTGGTGTTGATAGGAGAAACCACGTTAAACTACCGATCAGAGCAGCCGGTTGCTAGAATTTTCCTCCAGACAGCTGCTGAATTCGACCTAGATGTGCATCTATTATCGAAAATCCTGCTATTGTTGAGACTTGAACCCTAGCACCTCCCGGTGAGAGGCACTATATTGTCAGCAGTTGGTAAACCTGAGCCATCTCGGCCGGTTTGAACTAGTCAAACGAAAGGAGAGGGTGAGGAAGCGATTGGGCGCGATCGGTTCAGTTGTAGTGAAAGGCGAACGGCACCCGTTCCACCGCCGGCAGCAAAGCCCCAATTCTCGCATTGAGCAGCCCTGTTCTACACAGCGACTGCCGTCGTGCAAACCACTATAGATGGCTCGGAAGATAGTTCATGGGACAGCGGTCTGCCTCATATGCCGAGTTTCGCGTGAAGTTTTGAGGACATTAAAAGCCGAGGATAGTCAACTGTTGCCGTGGAATCACCCATAGGAACGAGGTGGTAATAAGCCGAATATTGTGCTTTGCGAGATTCTAAACATTCCTTCGCACATCTTACGTCAAAACTATCAGCTTATTCAGAGAAATAATCCTCGAGAGAGCGCCTCTCATACTACACTCTTTCTTGTTGATATATAATTCATTCCGTTTCAAATGTACTGTTCTTCATTGATCCGTTTTCATTTTCGTATGTTTTGTTTGCCCTCATTAGCCATTGTGTAAATGGTTTTCAAACATTTAGTCATGATCGTGAGTTGACGCGAACTTCGTTTTCATTTTATCATCCAACAATATATCGTGTCCGAGCGTTTTGCTACATACATAATTCGCCGTGATTAACGCTCATCCTTGGTTGGAACCACAACATACTGCAGTTGCATACTAATTTATATTTCACTGAAATCCAACAATATAAGTAATTAAAGACACGAAAACAATTGTCGCCCCCCCTCCTCCCTCATTCATGTGGTAATGTCGCCGATGGCGTACGTGTCTGGGCTTCCGAAGGGCGAAATCAGCTTCGCGCCTGTGCCTCTACCGCGGTGTGGAGTTCCCGCGGAACGGCGGTTTGGTCGTTGGCGTTTGTGCGTTGGTTTCCTCGCAACTTCCTGATCCCCCCCTCTCTCTCTCTCTCGCCGACTAAATGGCGCAAAAGCAGCCAGCCCGGCCAGCGGGCCACCTGGAAGTTGCGGGGCGACGGGGCGGTGTAGCCTGTGTGGTGGGAAGAGGGTGGACGAGCGAGCTTCGTAGCCGCATAGTTTAACTTGCGTCCGGGAGTTTTCGTCAGGGGTGGGCGAGCCGTGTCCATGGGGAAGCCACACGCAGTGTTTACTGCCCGACTGCGTGGGTGTAAAGAAGTATAATTATCTACTGCGCGCTGGTCTAGGTGTCTCCGGGTGTCGGCTGATGGCGCTACAGTGCCTCTGAACGGGAGGTCCTGGGGTTCGAGTCCCAACGGTGGCAGGGTTTTCGACACCACCTACATGGTATACTGCGATTTGTTTAAACTCTGTCCCTCAAGCCCCTATGGCCACGATGGAGTATCACGCGACATTACGCGTCTGTCTCCCTCGTGCCGCTAGGAAGTCGTATGGTCGCAAGCACTGCTTCATACGGTCGCGATCTTGCGATATCTGGCTGCACGACTGAGAACGGCGCAAAATACCGTGACAAATTCCACCGTGAAGACGGGCCTTGAGGGGCAGAGTTAGTTTAGCGACCGGCTGGTCTGATCGGTAGTTTTCCGTGGTTTCTCCGGTCAACAACAGGCGAATGGCGGAGCAGTACCATAAAAACGGGCCATGGACCGCGCGCGATCTTTTCGTCATGTTCCATGTCCTATCTTCACCCCTTACACGCACATACATTTACATGCACTACACTAACACACATGCTGGGAGACCGGTCGAGGGCTTAGTGCTTGTCTCGTCTTGGGCGGTGCCTCCCGGATGGGACATCTCTGGTTGCAGAGAACACTCACCGTCGTGTAGGTCTGCGCCGGATATCGCGAAAACTGCTTTGCTTGGCTGCGCTTGCAGTGCAGTTTGTGGATCCCTGCTGTCGTCCATTTTATCTGAGTGAAGCAAAGGGCAGGGCGAGGGCGTTGTTGGCCAGAATAGAAGCGAATTTTCCTCTCTGGAACATTACTTTGTTTACACGACCCGCTTCTATTCTTTAACATCGAAATGTTAAGGTCGTTGGAAGAGTTTATTTATTTTGATTAGGAGGTTTCTCGGTGAATTTTTTCTGGATCTCTTTTTATTTTAAATAATATATTTTGATTTCGAAATATTTTTGCTTTTTATACAATATCAATAAATGGAAATAGAATGTTGTTTATGGTTCTTGTTGATTGTTAGATACATTTATTTATTTATTTAGTCAAAAAAACAGTAAAAACTGTATATGACGTGTGGGGAAAGAAATTTATCTGCGCACATTTTCTTGAGGGCCAGAATTAAAAAAAAAAAAAAAAAAAAACACGAAAAAATTAATTTAGAAAATAATTATTTTAGAAAAATAAAGATATTTGAAAAATGTTTTTTCCCGAGTTATAGAAAATCAATTTCAACTGTAAATGAACTACAAGCAAAAGGAGTGCTCAACAAAACGTGCGCACAGTGAAGCTACATTTACGTCCAGAAGCAAAACAAGGGGCCATCTCAGCATTTGCTCTATGGATCAGGGAAACTGGACAAAAACCTGATCGAGATGGGGGTCATTGACCCGGAAGCTGAAGTACATTACTTGTACTTTCCCGAGTTATAGAAAATCAATTTCAACTGTAAATGAACTACAAGCAAAAGGAGGTGCTCAACAAAACGTGCGCACAGTGAAGCTACATTTACGTCCAGAAGCGTAACAAGGGGCGGAGGCGTATTAAATATTTTTTTAAATGTATACAATGCAAACATAAACTAATTCATTATATATCTTTGTTTTGTTACATTATTTTTCTTTTTCACGATCAGTATAGTCTCTAATTGTATAGAAACAGTTTTGCAGCAGAAAAGATTTTTACTTTAACTTAAATTTGTATACCGACTTTAATTGTTTTTATGTCATCTGGCAATGCGTTGTAAAGTAACGTACATGTATTGTATGTTGATTTCTTGTACTGAGCTGTTGATACTGACACTTGATGCACGTGATTTCTACGGCGTGTGTTGTAATTATAAATATCAATATTGCATGAAAATATGTTCCCTCCGTTAAGTAGGTCATTTTTGACAAATATTACAGATTCGTAAATAAATAGACAAGGCAATGGTAGGATTCCCAGCTCAATGAAAAGAGGCTTGCAGGAATCACGTGGAAGGCATTTTTTCATTATTCGAATAATTTTCTTTTGCAATCTGAAGGTCTGAATACTACAGGATGAGCTTCCCCAGAATATTATGCCATATCTCAGGCGGGAATGCACATTTGCAAAATAAACGCAACGAGCTGCATGAAGGCTGACAGAATTTGAAAGAATTCTGAATGCATAGCATAATGAACTTAATTTAGTGTTTAATTCTGTTATATGTACATTCCATTTGAGGTTTGATTGAATTGAAAGACCTAAAAATTTTGTTGCCTCAACATCAGCTAATTGCATATTGTTCATTTTCAATGGAACATGCGATTTCCGATTTGAGATGCAAAAATGCATTGAAACAGTTTTTTCTTTCGTTAACAATTAATTTGTTATTATTAAACCAATTTGAAACTTCTGAAATTGTACTATTTACTGCTTCTTTTTTGCAAAGAACATTCGTGTCATCAGCAAACAGAACCGTTCTTCCATTTTTAATAGACGAGGGCATATCGTTTACATATAACAGAAAGAGAATAGGACCTAAGATCGAACCTTGCGGGACCCCATGCACAATTGGCAAAGAATTGGAAATATAAGTATGTAATGTCCTTTCCTGCCAGTATGGTATTTCTACTCTTTGAGTCCGATGTTTAAGGTAAGAAGTTATCCAATCTAGGGCAATACCACGAATTCCATACGAAGGTAATTTTGAGAGCAAGATCTTATGGTCAATAACGTCAAAAGCTTTCGAGAGATCTAAGAATATTCCAATGGGTATTTCATTTTGGTCTATTGATGAAGCAACATCTTTGAGAAAAGAAAAAATGGCAGTTTCCGTAGATTTTGATTTTCTAAAACCGTGTTGTGAGTCTGAAAACGCTCTGTTTTTTCCTGAGAAATGATTCCATTCGTAAGTAGAAAAGCCTTTCTAATATTTTTGAGAAAACTGACAAAAGAGAAATTGGCCGGTAATTTTGAATATCATTTTTGTTCCCTTTTTTAAAAAGTGGCTTAATTTTTGCGGTTTTGAAAATATCTGGAAATATTCCTGTACATAAAGAAGCATTGAAAATGTGAGTTAACGGATGTATAAAGGCAGGTGCACAAGTTTTTAATAAACAATCCGGAAATTCATCTAAACCAGATGAATATTTATTTTTTAGTTTACTGACTATTCTGAGGATTTCGTTGGGAGAAGTTTCGGGAATAAACATCGTATCTGAAATTTTTTGGGAAGTGTAAAATGTTGAATTTTGTGATTTTAGTCCCTTCGTGAGATCAGACGCAATTCTGGAAAAGTGTTTGTTGAAGAGATTGGCAACTTTTTCCGGATTACTCGTTTCTCTTTCATTATCCTTTAAAATAACATTCTCTACAAGGTATCGAGATGATGTGGTTGTATTTTTTACGATATCCCACATTGCTTTAGTTTTGTTACTAGCGCTCAAAATGTCCTGACTATTTTTCATTATTTTTGCCTGAACTATTACTTTTCTTAAAATTCTTTTATATTCTCGGAAGTATATATGGAAACCGGGTGATACGTTATGATGTTTAGAAATAAAGTAAAGCGTACGTTTGTTTTTACACGATGTTCTAATTCCTTGTGTGATCCAAGTATTACTTTTGCTTGAAATGTTTAATTTTCTCTTTTTAAGAGGAAAGCACGCGTTAAAATGAATTGAAAGCTTGGAGAAAAATAATTATATTTTTCATTTGTGTCAACAGCGTTATAAACTTCGTCCCATGATTCCTTCATCAAGTAGTCCGTAAATAATTTTATATTAACTTTAGTGAATGCTCTGCACATGCGTGTATTATTTATTGTGTCAGTGTTTATGTTCTTAGTAACTGTAAGAACATAGTAACTGTACATAGAAATAGGTAGATGCTTTTCCATATATAATTTTTATGCGGCTGTGAAGTTTACGTTTCGTAGTCATTCTCCTCATGTTACTTTATACAATATAAACTCTTAATAAGAATTACATTATATTATTTATAATATTAATAGTAATAATAAGATGGTCACTTTGGCGCAGACGTTGCGGCAGCCGTCGTCTGAGCCGAGGAGGCTGCAGAGGAATCGAACCGATTCCTGCATAGGCATGGTTGTGTGATCGTCCCTTGACCCCTCATCATCATCATCATTATCATCGTATCACCTCATAATTCATTATTTAAGGCGTAACAATCTTGTCTTACCAACGGATACAGCCGAAGAAAGCTGTTCCCCATAATTACACTCGTTAATCTCTCGGACGTAAATATATTAATAATAATAATAGTAATAGTAACGAAACAAGGGGGCTGTTTTTTTTCATAATTTTTGTTATATGGAGAGGATGTTTAAATGTAAACGGATAAACAGATCAAAGTCGAATATCTTGCACGTTGTAGGAAGATTTTCGTTATAAAGAAATATTTTTGGTGAAAGTATTAATGACGTGGAATGTGGTTGATTCTAACGTGCTTGTGCTTTTAAAGTTATTTTGCCTTGAACTCAATTGCCTTGCGATTTCCAACAACGACCATAAACATTATTTTACCTATTTTACTTTAATTTTGAAAAAAAGTATCCGATGTATTTGATTTATTTTCTGGTGTTCATTGTAAAATATTTCATCGCGTGTAATGCATTTCCTCTACCGGTCCATTTATCCACGCTTCCACAATGCTCCTCTCCCGACCACTCCCACGTAGTAGTGCTTTGTGTGTTGAACTTCCTGCCCGAAAGCAACCGTGTAGCTTTTATTTACGTGCGCGGTCCCCTTTTGTTGCAGGTAAGTCCCCGCTCCGTGCTCCAGCGTTGGCCCTGCGCGCGCGCGGTGAGTGCAGTTGTGTATCGCGTGCGATTAATTTCCCGCCTTCCTAAGGAGTCGGAGGGAGAGCAATCGATGCGGACGCACTCGGAAGCGGTCGGCTCGGCAGGGGGTTATTTGTTGGATGAAGAAGAAGAAAATCTCTCGAATTCAATCTGTGAATGTGCGAAGCGAGGCATTAAGTTGATGTTTTATACGGTTTGTAGTGTTCAGTCGAAGTAGTCTGTTTTCGTGCTTTTGATATTGCATTCCATTGGAAATACATACTTTTTTTTAGTCGATATTTTGTTTTATTGCTGTGCGAGTACGAACTTCTACGAGATTAAAAAAGTAAAAATGGCGTTTGCTCATGTAAATGCGATTGATTTTTTGTTAGTGAAAGGGATATAAAGAGGTACTGCAAAAGTTGGACACTTTTTTTATGACGACCGACGTATTCACCCAGAGTATCTAAAACACATCGGGATATTTGTGCGTTGTTTTTGCGATAGGAACATTACGTGTTCTATAGTTTCATAAATTTAGTCTACGCTGTAACTTTCTATGGAGTAGATTTCGTATTGAGAGATTAAGCGGTGCTCTTTGCAAAAATATACCAACCGTTGTCTTCTCCGCCTTCGCTTCCCTCTCCGTTCTGTCTCCGAATTCTCGTTCACCTCCTCTTCTCCTCCGCATCTGTTCCGCCTATGCCTGCTCTTTCCGCTCCGCTTCGCTCCCGATTCCCCTGTCAGACTGCTCACTTCCTGTGCCTCCACCTCTGCTCCGTCTTCTCTCCGCCTTCTACTCACGTGAGCCTTCACCCCCGTTCAACCTCTGCTCCGCTTCCCCTGTGACTCTGATTCGTCTCTTCTTTGACTTCGCCTCCGCCTCCTCTCCGCCTTCATCTCGTATCCCTCTCCTTTCTGCCTCGTCTTCATCTTCGCCTACACCTCCACAGTAGCTCTGAATCGTCTCTTTCCCGAATTCGGCTTCGTCTCTATTCTGTCTCATTTCCTGCTCCACCTCTTGTCCGTCTCCTCTCTGCCTCCTCTCCATTTTCGCCCGCACCTCCACTGTGGCTCTGTTAGGTCTCCTCCCCGCCTTCGTTCCGACTTCGTCTCTATCAACCCTTCGCCTTTCTCTCTTGCCCTTCTCCTCTCTGCATCCTCTTCGTTTTTCTGGTTCTGTTTCATCTCTTCACCGCTTTGGCTCCATCATCACCTCCATCCGTCTCTTCTCTCCTTTCCATCTTCGCTTCTATCTTCGCTCTGACTCTGCGTCGTCTAATCTCCGGCTTCGCCTCCATCTCTCCTCCTTCTTTTCTCCGCCTCCGTTCTTGCCCCTCTCCTCTCCGCCTCCCCTCCACCTTCGCTCTGTCTGTTTCGTCTCCGCCCTCGCCTCCACCTCCACTTCGCCGCCCCACCGCCGCAGCTTCCGTCTCCGCGCTCCGCCTCGTGGCCGCTCGACTCTGGAGGGCGTGGCCGCCCGCGACCGCCGACACCTCCCCCCTCTCCCCCCCCCGGGCGCAGCGGCTGGTGACGTCATGTGACGTCAGGGCGCGCCGTGACGTCAGCGCCCTCCCCTCCGCTCCGCTTTCGCGCGGCAGCTGCGGCGGCGACGAAGACCGCGACCGCCCCCGCGCATGCCGTCGGCGCGACGCGTTCGAAGCCGCTTGGAACACGGTTTGGAGTGCAAGAGAATGCATACGTGTGCTGGAGAATCGATTTATTTGTTTTGCAGGGTCGCCACTTTCTGGAAAGCATGGAAATCCGAAAAAACAATCAGGGAATTGCATTGCTCTGGAAACGTCCGGTTAAATCAGGGGAATTTGTGAAAGAATCGTTAGAAGTCAAGGAAAATTTTGAGGTTAATATACAACTAGATATTATTTCTAGAAAATGTTCCTGGAAAAACGGAAAAAGTCTGAGAAATTTGTTCCAGGAAATGAGTGGCCACCCTGTTTTGATTTGATTTAATTAGGCAATGAACAGTAAAAATTGTATGTGAAGTACGAGGGAGAAGTACTATCGGCGCACGTTTTCTTCAGCTCCAGAATTTCTTCCCAACATTTTAACTAAAAATAGTGGAAAGATGAAAAAAAGTGTGAAAAAAGCTAGGTTATCAACATTTGAAAACTAGACATTTTCGCTGCCAAGCTACAGAAAACTTCCATCATTAAACTGCAAAATTACTTGCATCAGTGCACTTTGCAACTGCACTTCGAGTATTTGAACTGCTAAAAAATTGCATATTTTAAAATTTTTTCATCATCATCCTCATCATCATCATCGACAGCAAGGATTCGACCACTTGATCTGTTCCGTCTCATAAATGCTCATGCCATTTCTTCAAGGAACGTCGTACACTTCTTTTTTCCATTAGGAGTGTATTTAAGTATAATTTTACATATCCTATGTTCTGGCACTCTCAGGACATGATCTTTTCATGTTTTTTTCGATATTGCTTGATAATTTCTATAACAGCCTCAATATTTAATTCTTCTCTGATATCTACACTTTTTTGTGGTCTAATAGTGAATATCCTACCACAAAGCGAAGAAATCTCATTTCTGCAGATTCAATTCTCCACAGCTGGTCGAATGTTAATGCTAGCACTCGCTTCCAAGAAGCACTAAAGGCAAGGTAATAATTTTATAAAATCTAAGTAGAGTTTCTTTTTGCACATATTGCTTTAGAGTTCGTCTTAGCGTTCCACAGAAGTAGGTGAATTTGTTGAGCTTTATTTCCATATCTCTTGTTTTAATATAATTAAAATAATATCCAAGATATTTAAATTCATTAATTTTTTCAATTATTTGGCCATATATATCTACCTTTGCTGTTAAAGGTTCATGTCCTTTAAATGCCATCACTTTTGTTTATTTGGTGAAATTTTCATTCCCTATTCATTAGCAATCTGACTTGTGAACTGCTTTGATGTTCAAATTTTCCTACGATAGCTGGTCGTCGGCAAAAAGTAATGTTGGGATCTAGACATTATTAATCTTAAAAACATCAAACTTTTAACTTTTTTCAACTACAGTAATGCGTCTCCCTTTAATTATTATATTCTCCTTCGTTTTCGCGCGCGCGCATACACACACACACACACACACCACATACACACACACACACCACATACACACACACACACACCACATACACACACACACCACATACACACACACACACCACATACACACACACACCACATACACACACACACCACATACACACACACCACATACACACACACCACATACACACACACCACATACACACACACCACATACACACACACCACATACACACACACCACAATACACACACACCACAATACACACACACCACAATACACACACACCACAATACACACACACCACATATATACATACACACACACACACACACACTTCCTAGTCTTCACAATTTCCAGACATACTAAGCGCCCTGCTAGGGCCTACCTAACTCCATCATCTCTCAACTTAGAAAAAAAACATGAAGATAAGTACTGACGTTTGAGAAAGGGAGTAGTTCGCGGATTTGTAGTGGGTAGTAAGGGAAGATGCCCCAATGTAGTTAATATTTTCTGGACAAGAACAGGCGCAAACATTAGTCGCCTGAATCATCTTCTCTCTTCTTCAAATTCGCCAGGTGTTGGTAAAGAACACGATCATAAACGTTGCAATCCGCGCATGCAATGCGGCGCGCACTTCCTCTGACCGGTCGAAGTTTGATCTGCGCTCGTTAGTGTGTCATTACGCGAGTTACGAGCTCTATAATCTGTCGGGCGTTCTACTTGGATGGGTCGTTTGACGTCACGAGTGATCGGCCACTCTCGTACGTCACTCGGTGGCGTGCTGCTTGGCCTCGTGGGTGCCACTTGCCCCCTTTGGAGCCAGGCGGGGGCGGCGGTGATGACGCGGGTGTGTCACTCCAGCTGTCTGACGTCAGGACGGCCCTCCCACGACTGCAGACAGGCCGCCACCCTTCGACGTATGTAAGCTTCACAATGGTATGGCCCGGGTGAATTTACGTCGCACTATTAACATGTAGTCAAGTTTTAAAATTGTAATGTTTTAAGTTTAGCCGAAATTGACATACTTCTGGCAGAAAAGGGGGGTCAATAAGATTATTGTTATATTTTAGTAGGTGTGTCAGATTTCTCTCCTGTTCAGAGCACGCCTTTTAAAGTTTGCACAGTGGTCTAAAATAGGAATTTTTCTACTATGGTTGTAGGATTTTAGACAATCCTAGCTCTCTGGTTAGTGTCGAAAATCCTGCCACCGTCGGACCTCCAACCTAGATCATCCGAGTCAGAGGCACTGCAGTGGCATCAGTTGATGCCCTGAGCCACCTGTCCCGGTGGGGTACATTTTACCATTTTTTATTGATTTATTGAAAAATCACGATTTTACATACTGCGCAAAATTTAAAAGGCTTTCGGTGAAAAGGAGAGAAATTTGACTTACCCAATTACTCACTGCGCGTACATATATTACATTCTACAAAATATATTTTAATTTTTGAATTATTTATAAAACGAGTATAACAATATTTTTACTTATCCTCTTCTCTACTAGAAGTACATCAATTTCAACATCCATACAATGCTTCATTACATTTAAAAATTCGTTAGTTGTTGCTATTGAGGCTTAAATTCACTCAGGCTATATCGATTTGAAGCTTACTCGTGTTTGAGGTGTTCCATATCAACACCGGAAATGGAATGAGCTGTTTATGTTAGCAAACTAGTCTTTTGCCGTATTTAAACATTTTTTAAAAAATTGTAGATTTTGAAAGGAGTTAGGGCGTGGCTCCATTGCCCGCCCCTCCTCCTGGAACTGATCATGATTCGTTGGGAATCGTTTCACCTTTAGCTATACTATTTCCGGATTTTTGCACGCGACTTTGAAAGATTACAACAAACAACCATTTATGAAATGTGAATACATATTTTTTTGTAAATCGGAATGATTTCCAAGTACGTATTACGCACAGTATATAATTTATCAGCACGAAATCATGTTTTGATTTCGAAATATACTTCACGCAACTAAATCAAATTTCACGCAACTACATTATCGAAATTGGACGACGTGAAAAATTTGAAGTTTTCAGAGATTTATTTTCAAGTTTTCTCTCTTGTGATGTAACAAAGTAGCCGTGCTTAAGCAATTCTCATAATTTTTTTTGACGATTATCATTTTTGCCACTCTTATTGACATTTCCAATTCATGGCTCCGAGCAGACTCGAGCAGCATTCACTCTTTACCGTTAATGAAATGAGGTCGCTTTCTAACTTCTTCCGACTGCGAACGACAAAAGTTTCGCCCCCCGCCAAAATGGCTTCCCTGCAGCCGTGGAGCGAATGGAGAAGTTTCCGGGCAAGCGATCGCTCCATCTCTTGAAGAATGCGTCGGTAAATGAAGATGGATCGAGACGTCACAATCCAGAAATATCCTCATCATTCATACACCCTGACCCGCGTTTTCCGGGAAGTTGTGTTCGCTTTATCTCCTTACCTCTCCCTGCGAAGACTCTCTCGTCTCGCTTTTCTTGCAGCCTCCCCCCTGCCCTTTACTCTGGAAGCTGTCGTTTTCCCTTCTCTTCCAAATGCTGTAGCGGCGGGTTCATCTTTGGTTCGGGATGGCACCGTGCGAAGTGTGTAGCAGGGGCAGATCCGGCTGTTTATAGTGGTTGTCCATGAGTTTCAGTTTCAGGGTGGCCAGTGGGGAAAGTTTCCCAACTAATTGCTTCTTGACAAATATACTTTTTAAATTATTGTTCTGTGAATTTTGAATTAAAAAAAAATTATTTCGTAACAGTGAATGGTGGTCAGATCTACAAATTGAACCAAGCAATTTGAACATCTAAGATTATGCAACTTTCTTTTTCATTGATTTTTTAAAATTTTATCGTAATTTTGTATCTTAATGAAAATTTTAATTTCATTCTCCGCCCCTCAGCTTTATCAGTATCAGTATACAAGGCTAAATAAAGCATTGATTACGTTTTCTTGCAATTTACTTTCACTTTACTCCACACGAATCTTTTCTATTTTATTTCAATATTCTTCATTCATTTACAAAACCAATTCCGGGATGGCCAATGAAATAATTTTGAATTAATGCCAAAGAAATAATCATGTAATTGCTTCTTCCAGAAGTTTATTTTTAATTCTTGTCCGTGAATTTTGAAATGTATTTTTATTTTTTATTATTTTGTTAAAGCAAAGGGTGGTCAGATCTAAAACTTTTGAACCTATTTATTGTATCTCTCAAGAATATGCAGCTTTCCTTTTTGTAAAGTTGTTTATCTTACCTTGATTTTGTATCTTAACCAAATTTATTACTTCGTTCTCCACTCGTCAGCGTTATCTGTATCAGTATACTAGTCTAAAATATATCGGTGAATACTTTTCGATGATATTTACTTTCACACTACTCCGTACAAAGGTATTTGTTTACTTTATTTCATTTTGTTCATTGATTCTACAAAACGGAATACCGAATTGGCGTTTTTCATGTAATTCTCACGTGCTACCCTCTACTCGTGAGCTATCCATTGTACTCTATTACACCTGGCGCCTATAGACATTCGCGTTACTGTACTCCCTTTTTAACCAATCTCATCTCGCTGCGAGCCGTTCCAATCGCTATTGTCGAAACCGCGGGCGGCTTCAACCAATTCCAATCAGTGGGACTGTCGTGTCGAGTTTCGCTTCCGTGCTCGCGCCGCCGCCGCCGCGACGCGCTGGGGTCATGGTCGCCAGCACCAGGCGAGTAGCAGGTGATGTAGCCGGAGGTGAGAGGGCTACGTGTATACTGCGATTTTCCTTATTCTGCTGTTGAAAAAATCAGCTGTTGACGGTTTCACCCAATCGGGAGCTTGAACGTCACCGTAGTGACGTCATTGTAGCGCAGTGGTGTCAAGGTCTCCTACTGGTGGGCGTGGCACCCCTCGCGGCACCGTGCCATGCCACAAGTTTCTCTGCGCTACTAGCGTCGGCAGAGGAAACTATTGGTAACCCCGCCGTTTGTGATGGTGTTGGCGTTGTCTCTTGTGTCTCATAGTGACGGCGTTGTCTCTTGCGGCGGGGTTATGAACTGCGTGGAGAGGCGATTTCGTTGTGGCACTCGTGCCACGGGCTCCCGCTCGTGGCATCGACCTTGACAACAACCGCTGTTGTAGCGACATTTAAGCTCTCGATTGGATGGCAGCGGAACAGCTGATTTGTGTCAGAGGCAGAACAAGGAAAATCGCAGAATAGCACGAGGGTTGATGACGGGTAGCGGAAGTCGAGTGAGAGGCGAGATTGATTATTTCGTGTTTCGGGCGTGTCAGCGGCTAAGCTCATTACTCCCGTAAGTGAAGTGCATGATTTATCGCGGAAGGTGGTGGTGATCGTCCTCCGCTTTATGGCGAGATCCGGCGCCCAGCGACACGTTGACTTGCGTGGTTGCCCCCCAACCAGGCCTCTCCCACTAGGTAGGCATCGCCCCACCCGGGTCATGCTCTAAGATCCCGACATGTGGCGTATTGCATGTAAATGTATGTGTAAGTAAGGAGTGAGGGTAGGGCAAGGAAGAAGAACACGCGAGATCCGTGGCCGGTTTGTTAGAGTACTGCTTCGACATTTGCTTGGTGCTGATCAGAGAAACTGTGGAAAACTACCAATCAGAGCAGCCGGCTGCTAGAATTGTCCTCCATACAACGGCTGAATTCGACGTTGCTCTGTAGCTAGTGTCGGGAATCCTGCCACCGTCCGGATGCGAACACCAAGATCTCCCGGTCAGAGGCACTGCAGTAATATCAGTTGATGCCGTGAGCCACCTAAACCGGTGTGAAAGGCGGGAGATTCGAGGCTACAGACGAAGGGTTAGTTGCGACGTGAGGGATACGATGCTACAGGTGGAAGGTGAATTGGCAGTCAAGGTATCGGAGTCAAATGCGAGGAGAGTGATGACTCGAGGGTATAGTGATGGGTTATGCTAGGAGAGATGCGAGGGAGGGAAGGTGAGATTTCAAAGCGAGGGAAGAGATAAAGCCATAGAACTTGGTGTAAAACACGTAAAGTGTGACAGTTGAGAAATATCTCGTGAGAGGTTAGACGTAAAATTTGGAGATAAAAACAAGACACAAATGCGACAAGAGGGAGGGGGAAAACGTTTATCAGAAGACAAAGGACAGAGAAGGAGCAGACGTAGCACGAGATCAAGAAGCAAGTGGTGATTGTTGAGAGGCAAGAGCCAAACGATAAAGAAGAGGCTACAATCAAGAAGTAGAGCAGAGGCTGAAGCCAAGAGATAGTGCAGAGGCAAGAACCAAGAGGTCCAGAGGGAAGAGGCAAAGGTATTCCAATGTCTAGAACCAACCGGTAGTCCAGAGGCTAAAACCAAGGGGTTGTGGACACGCAAATCCAAAAGATAGTTCAGTGGCAAGAGCCAAAAGATAGTTGAGAGGCAAGAGGAAAAAGATAGTCCAGAGACAAGAGCAAAGAGATAGTCCAGAGGCAAAAGCCAAAAGGTAGTTCAGAGGCTAAAGCTAAGAGGAAGTACAAAGGCAACAGCCGAAGGATGGTCCAGGCAAGAGCCAATAGGTGGGCGAGATGCGTCCAGAGTTGAGAGAGACAAGTGTCAATGGAGGAGAGTCTAGAGGCAACAGACGAGAGTCGAATCACACGAGGCGAGAGGCAGGCGGCAGGGCACCGTTGGGGGGCGGAGCGAGCCGGGGAGCGTCGGGTCGGGAGGCGAGCGCGTGGGCCGGGCGTGGAGCGGGCTCCCGGCGGCTGCCCGGCGACGCAATCGCTGGCGAGCGGTTTAATCCCGCGCTGCTCGTTTGCTTCCGGCGGCGCGGCCACCGGCCAGCTCCCCCCCCCCCACGCTCCCTCTCCGCTCCCCTCTCCCAGGCCCTCCCCTCCCCGCCCCCTCGCCCAGCCCGCCCGGGCCGCCGCAATTACGGCGCCAGGTTAATCCCGCGCCGCCCAGGGGGACGACAGGGGACGGGACGGAACGGACGAAGTCCCGCCTGGCCTTCGCACCGCTAATGAAGCCGGCCACCGCGACCGCGTCGTCCTCTGTCACGCTACAGCTTTTGCCCGACACCCTCGTGCCAATGGCTCGGCCCCCCTCGCGCTGTCGACGCTTCAGCGACATCTCATCGCCGCTTACGTCGCTCCGCTGCTGGCCACGTGCAGTCAATCCCCTGGCCGTCTGCTCCCGACTATACGACGACTGTGCTCGCCTTGATACGTCGTTCCGCTCCCTCCGGATGGCGGACCGGTGATTTTCCTTCGTATGAGGCTCTATAGCTACTTCATGTTGCCTCTGGGTTTTAGGAGCGGTTAATCCGCCATCCATTGCTAGAACGTCTTGCTGAAGCCGTTCGAGTTCCTTCTCCCCAATACTCACGCTCATTTGAACGTGTAGCAACAGAATTTCGATTTATTGAATGAGAAAGTTCGTTGAATAGGTGAATAATTGTAAGAAACTTGCCTGCTAAGTGAAGAGACCGCAGAGCACATAACTGAAAAGAAAGAGATTGGTTACTAGTGCTCCGGGAGTCAGTGTGAACTTTGGAAAACTTTTTGAATAGTTCTCCTTAACATTTTACTTGTCTGTGTAATTTATAAATATAGCTGTAAATGCAATCGGGCTCGTGTATTATTGCTACTTGAAAGCGTGCTCTTTGAAATATGTTCTCTTTGGCCAGCATCTAAAGACAAATGTTTCTTTTCTTCATAAAATTCTTTAATACAAAAGGTTTTTATAAGCACACAACAACGGAGGTAATTTCATCCCATCTTCAGGTTCTGTATCAAAGTTTTATAAAATATAAACCTGCTTATTTAAACGCTTATAAAAACGTTTTGCAATAAAACAATTTTAAGAAAAGAAAAGTTTGCTTTGTAGATACTGAACTGACCAAAGAGAATATATTTCATAAAGAAATACAAGACAAATATAAATAAAAAAATCTTGCTTTTCGTTCTTTTTGGATAAAATTTGTTTTGAGACCCAAAATCTATCCTATGTATCTTCTACTGATTGCATAAGTAAGAATGAAATGGAAGTTAAGGGATTTACGTAAGTAAACTTCTGAAGTACCGGCAGTAGTCGTGCCAAGAATGCATGCCTCTTGAGTCGGTCGTCTGCTGTAACAGCGGCTAGTGTAAGTAGTGGCGACGATGTCGCCGCTGGCGACAGGGCGAGCAAAGGGAGCAAGCTTTATTGGCGCTCTCAGATTTCTGCTGGAGCGAAACTGCTCTTCGACTCATTCTCCGGCGCCGCAGTCAGGAAAGTTCAACTTTGCGGGCGCCGCATGAAATACCTCTGTCGAAACGCACTCGGCGTCCCGTGGTGCGCCGCTCGCCTTCCACCTTTACGTACCGGATTTCAAATCCCGGTCGATCCTTGTAGGATTTGTGGAGGCCAAAAAGGATGTTTGTTTCTTATTAAGAATAACCCCGGTTCTCTTCCCCGTCATTCATTATCATGTGCGTGGTAAAATCAGAAAAATCATTCATCTTCTCCAATACGAATATGGCACAAAGCTTACGAACTGGCATCGTAATAAAGATGTCCGATCGCAAATGGAAGATAAAAGCTTTGAGATCGTTTGTAATCTCTTGTAATCTTGCAAGAAATTACATTTGCGTCATGTAATGCGTCAGTTTGGTCACTTTAGCCCGAGGAACATTAGTAGGAAAGTTTTGAAAATGACAAGACGAAATGGTCAACTTGAAAATAATTATAACGGTAGGTGTATTTACATTTTCCTGTATTTTACATGTATCATGCTGTAAGTACACTCTGTGAGGATTTTTGAGATTGCTCTTCAAAGTGTGTTCATAATTTCGAGTAATGTATTTGCATGGTTGCATTAAAGAATTACAGAACATTTGAACAAAGTAACTGTAAATAGGGCTGCAAACTCAGATTGATTACCTGAAAAATAATTATATTCTACAGAGTTAATCGTGGTGTACCTACTAATTAGTACTCGCTAATTAGAACCTACTACGTACTTATTTGTACACCACTATCGTTGACCTACTAATTTACTGTTTGAAAATCACAAAGGACTGTTCATTCTCACCATTATACATTAAAGTGTCGCAAAAAATGGAAACATTCAAAGAATTGGCTGCTGTTGGAAGGATCAGATCTGCTTCGTTTGTTAATTAAACAGTATTGAATTAGTTGAAAACTAAAAAGAATAAGTTTCAGACAAAACCAGTTTGTTTAGAGCACACCGTTTTATGTTTTGTTACTCTTTGATTGCCAGAAATACTCTACCAGTAATAAGAGATTGCGTGAATATAATTTTGATCAAGCCTAGCCCTACTCTGTTACGTGCTCTGTACTGTTCCACCGTGGTCGGTTGCACCCTTATCAACAATGCGTAATCACATCCAGTGAAACCGGAGATTAGTAATAGCCTGAGGGAGTGTCTATACTGCATGGGTCTTGTAGGCAACACCGCCACCGCTGCAGCCGCTGCTACCGCCCTCGGGTCTGTCAGCGGCACCGCTGCCCTCGCTTTCACCACCACCACCACCACCACCACCACCACCACAGTCCACCCTACAGTCTCCGCTGCTGCCGACTCCACATTTGTCGCTCTCGCCATCCTCTCGGTCGCTTTCCTCGTTTCTCCTGTTGTGCCTCTGACTAGGAGGTCCTAGGGTTCTAGTCCCGACGGCCGAAGGATTTTTGATAATAGGTGGCTCCAGAGGTACCTGGTTGGGGAATATCCCCCAACCGTGTGGATCGTTCCCAGATTTCGCCATCTAGCGGGGGAAGCCGCTACCCCTCCACTACCATCACCCCCACCCACCCCCACCCCCATCACCAGCGCCGCCGCCCCGCATCCCACTCCCTGCCACCACTGCCACCCCTCACCGCCCTACCCCCCGCAATCACCGTCACCACCACCGCCGCCACCACCACCCACCACCACCGCCGCCACCACCTCCCACCACCACCGCCACCACCTCCCACCACCACCGCCGCCGCCACCACCACCACCGCCGCCGCCACCACCGCCGCCACCACCACCGCCGCCGCCACCACCACCACCACCGCCGCCACCACCACCACCCACCACCACCAACTACCACCACGACACCAATCACCACCACCACCAACCACTACCAGCAACCACCTCCAACTACCACCTCCGACACCAACCACCACCACCAAGCATGAACTACACTTTCGGACTTGATCGAATCACTTGATACGCCCAAAATCAATCTATCGTTTCTATTCTCATTTTTATTTCCCTCATTGCTCCGTTCTATAAGGAGCTGCCTCCTAGTCACCCTCTCTATCGTCTTCTCTACGTTATCACCCTTCCCCTCCGTTGGCGTAGTTCTCCTTTTGCCGCCTTCATCTCTGCCGCCCCCGCACGTACACTTACTCGCACTGCACTATCATACATTCAGGAACTTGGAGCGCGTCCTCTCTGGGACGGTTACCCGCTCGGGGAGATATCTTAAAGAGCGACACTCCGCAAGCGTTCGCGTATGCCGTTGCGGGATCTCATGTTTCAGCTGAGTAAGAACACCGCCACCTCTTGGAATGTAACGCACTATTCTTCAGAGAGTAATGACTTCCGTAATTGACACTACATAACTCACTCGCTACCGTCTCCATTTCTGCCAACGAAGGTTCTTCCCCGTAATACTCCAGGCTTAGGTGGCTCGTGACATCAATTTATGTTACTGCAGTCCTCTAACAGGGGGTCCTGTGGTTCGAGTCCTGCCGGCGGAAGGATTTTCGACAGTAATTAGCTCCAGAGATACCTGGTTGCATTCCTGAGGTACCCAGTTGCACGCTACAGGTACCTGGTTGGGGAATACCCCGCAAGCGGACGTGTAGATAGGCACCTGATCTCACCGTTGAGCGGGGGAAGATCAGCGCCACCTCCCGCGGTAACATGTACTACACTTATGGGAATAACGTCTTTAGGAGTTGACGCCCGGGAATCACCATACAACGCGGGAAGATCATCGCAACCTCCCGCCATAACAAGGACCACACTTACGGGACTATAGATCGTGGCCGTCGATCACTAATCAATCAGTTAATCAATCCTTGTACTGCCGCTCCTCGCTTTCCCGTTGGCATCGTGAACACCACCGCTGCAGCCGACCCCGTACAGCCATCGCCACCGCCCTACAACCCCATGCGGTTCCCGAGGGGCGAGGCGGGCCGGGTTGGGCTGGGCTGGGCGGGGCAGGGCGGCATTTGGCCGGCGCCTTTGGGACCGGACACAATTAGCCGCCAGGTGGCGCTAGCTTCCCTCTCCCCTCTCGGCGGCGGGCCCGGCTTTACCGCCGTGCCCCAGGGCCCCGCCGCCGCGCGCGCCACGCTACAGCGCGCCCGATAAGGACGACCCGACGCCACGCGACAAAAAGACCGCGCCCCGCTCACGCCGCCTCCCCGGAGGCCTATTGCGCGCGTGGCGGCTCGGGGACGTCTTGGGGGGGGGGCAGGCGCCGGAAGATCCGGCGTTGGGCAAGCGAGATTGATGCAGCAGTCGTAAAGCAGTGGGGTCACCAGGAAATCTACGGTGAGTGAGGAAATACGTGACCCTCCTTTTTTTTTTCAGGGATCATCGATGTGGGAAATGGAGATGGGAGATTTGACACTTTGACTACCGTGTGTATCCTTGGTAATAAACGCGTGTATTGTACACAAGCCCATTTGTATATTTTTGATACGAAAGAGTGGTCATTTCATTACTCTGTGAACCTTCGTGCAACGCAGATCAAAGAAAATCAAATGGTAGAATTATATATCTGGACTTTGGGACCAGTGCTATTAGTCTGAAGTTGGCTGTCCTGATATGATTGGTATTCCATTGTTGAGATGTGCATGCTATCAAAAGATCGACAAATTTATACATACTATCACTATTAGGGTAAAATGTCCTAGTACTCCAAATGTCTGACTGAAACCCACAAAACAGTCCTAAACCGAAGTGGCTTTATACTTCATTTCATAGTTGTGTATATTCTTGGATTCTAGAATTTCGGTTATTTGCTACCTGCTTGTGGCAATCGAATTGCGTTTGTACCGAACAACCGCGGAAGTCACTTACGAAGGAGTGTAGCAATTCTTGGCATACCGGAGCAGCGATGCCGTCGTAAAGTAGTCGTTGCCGTTACGTGCGCACCTTACGGAAGATCCTCACGGGGTGCGTGGAGGAGAGGGTCCCTCTCTCCCGAGGACGCGTGGCGTGACCTGTGACCCGGCGGTTGGCGCCGCGCAGCGCCGTCGATATTCCGGCGCCGTGGCCCACGCCCTCGTCCTCACCCTCGTCGCCGTCGTCGTCTTCGCCCCCCTCGTCGTCGTCGTCGTTGGCGCGCTTACGGCGGGATAATGAAGCGCCGTCGTTAGAGTGCACCCCCGCTCCCTCCCTTTACGCCTTCCTCGTCGCGTCGCTTCCCGCCGCTCCAGTCTTCGCCCCCCCCTTTACCCCGCTCTCGGATTTCCCTTGAGCACCCGCCCCGCCCCGCCCCGCTCCGCCCCGCCCCGCCCCGCCTCGCCGCGCGCTGTGGGTCGCCGTGCCCAGGCGCCGGGGCCAACATTTTCCGGGAAGGGGGAGTGGCGTCGTGGCAACGTTTCCAAGCGAGCGGCATACCTGAGCCGGAAGCAGTAGTGAAAGGGCGCACCTGAGCTAAAAATAAAGTGGCGGCCGACAGGATGTGACTGCTCCAGGAAACATCCCACGCAAACAAAGCGTTGAGAAAGGTTAGTGGCGAGTCTGGGACGAGTGTGCAAGACTCCTGGAATTGGCTAGCCATCGAGCCTGGGGACGCCGACAGCATGACGCTGGGTGGGGGAGACGGGAGTGTATATAAGGCGACCGCTTTCTGCGCTCGCGGAGATTCATATAGATTCGTTGAGCTTGTTGTTAGCCGAAAGGTTGCAGTAGTAGGATCTCCAGTGCACTCCAACACGTGGTTTCCGGGGCGGAGACAGGTTTTTGGCGCCAGGCCATGTAGGCATGTGTGTACTGAGGACTAAACGTCCGATTGCATCGCATCATGCGTTGTACCTGCTTTCGAGTAGTGGCACTGGGCTGTGTGCCCTAGGGACGGTTGCGGGGTTTTTGCGGCTAAGGGTAAGAAAAAGGTTGCTGATGTTTAAATAGTATTTGTAACATTCTTTAATTGTTAAGTTCTTGTAAATAAATGTAAATATTGTTATCTTCAACGTATTGTCTATGTCATTCATTCCAGTACGTCACAGGGGTTGAATGTAATGTGTGCTTGACGAGAACATCCTTGCTGACGGGTGTGTAGACTGGTGGTTCATTTTTATGATGAGTGGCAATGAGGGTGGAATGTTCAATTCAATCATGCCTTTTTTTGTGGCGGGGCTCGGGCCAGCAGGACTGCTCTTTCTCGTGACTATGCAAATTTCTCTTCGCTTCTTTCAGCAACTGGTAGAGAAAGAAGGTATCTCTCGGGTGACGAATCAGGCGATTTCAATATTACTTGCTTCTTGTAGTCTTGAGGATCTTTTACATGCAGTACATCTACAACTTTACACCAGCCTTACCACACAACCAGCTGTACTTCCCCTGCGGGGAGTTTCGGGCATCAGTTTGCGTAACAATATTAGCCGGAATTTAAATGCAGACGGATACCAAAATTATCATCTTTTTACAAGTATTTAAAAACAGATATACGAAGCTCTTTATTTAAATGTTGCACCTTTTATTTCGATTACAGTTTCATCTTGTTATTTTTCGTTAGTCATTGCTCAAAATTGTAACGCAAATGGTCCCTCAAAGCAAAAAAAAAAAACGTGCACTGCACTTACTGAACTAATTCTCTTACAGTGCGATTTTTCTAACTCTGCCCCACAAGCTCCAATGGCCACGATGGAATATGCCACAGCATTTCGCATCTTTGTCGGTCCCGCCGCTAGAAGTAGCATGATCGCAAGTACTGTTTGATACGGTCGCGATCATGCGATATCTGGCGGTATGACTGAGAACGTCGTGAAATATCCGGACATATTCCATCGCAAATACGGGCTTTGAGGGGCAAAGTTAGAAAAATCGCAGTATAGCAATTTGCGAGCCTGGAATCATCAGTCAATCAGATCGGCACTTGCGACACCCGGAATCATCAATCAATCAAATAGACAGTAGTCGCGCCCGAAATCATCGAACAATCAACGGTAGTTATCGCGCCCGTAACCATCAATCAAATCGGCAGTGAACGCGGCCGGAATCATCAATCAAGTTGGCTGTTGTCCGCGCCCAAAATTATCCACCAATCAAATCGTACGTTATCGCGCTTGAAATCAATCAATCAAATAGGCCTTTGTCGCGCTTGAAATCAATCAATCATATCGGCCTTTATCGCGCTTGAAATCAGTCAGTGAAATCGGCCGGTGTCGCGCTTGTAAATTAATCAATCAAATAGGCCGTTGTCGCGCTTGATATCAACCAATCAAATTAGCAGTTGCCGCGCCAGGAATCAAACTTGTTTTGTTTAATAACCTTCCTCGTTTTAATATTAAAATATGGAGGAGTTGCTGCTTCTATTTCTCCCTTTAACCGTCTCACCACTCCGTGCGCTTGGGCCCACTGGCGGCGTTTGCGACGGGCCCTGCGGGGAGCATGCGGGCACGGGCGCGGCGCGGCGCGTCTTGGCGAGTTGGTGCGCGCGTCACGTGGGCGCAGGGCGCGGCGGCGGTGGGGGAATGGGGGCGAGCGGGGAAGGGAATTGCGCCCCACCCCACCCCACTGACGAACTTCCGACCTCCTCGCTTGGGGCGCGCTAGCGCGTATGGGAGCGACGGGAGTCCCGAGGGACGTGTGCGAGGCAGCTCTTCCGAACGAATCAAAGCGGAACGGTGGCGCCAACACCGACAACTCTTTACAGCCGCCGCCGCCGCCGGGGTTGCAGGAAGGTAGTTAGCCGGCTGGGGAAGATGACTTGGCTTTGGGAAGTTTCTTTTTGGGTGAGGGTTTGTTTTAAGAGGGAATTATACGTGTTTGATGAGAGTTTTTTGCGACCGACGTAACTTTTGTTACGCGAACTTGTGGGGTAGTGTTTTGATGTCTTGTTTGCTTCGCGTTCTGGCTCTCTTTTTTCCCCATTTTTCTATTCTTCGCCATTTGAGGTTCCTATTGTATCTCCTTCATTCCTTCGGTCTCGTTCCTTCATCTTATATTCTGAACTTTTTCTTTCTTTCTTTCTTTTCATTGTCACACAATGTTTCCTCAATTTCGGTAGGGAACATGCGGGCACGCAAACACACACACGTTTCACACAGGTGCTGTTTCTTCTCTATTTCTTTTCTATTTCGTTATGATCGTTGTCAATTTGGGTCTCCCTACCTGCATAACTTTCACGGCTCTATATCTCGGTTTTTCGTACCCTTGCTTTCCTACCTCCTACAAATTGCACAGAGTCCATCTGTTCTCAGTGTATTCTAGTGCGTCTTCGCCTTTAGTTTCTTCCCCGTCGTGGCCTCTCCCGAAATTCCTCCTCCCATTTGGCCTGGAGCGCGCCTGCGTTCTGCGCCAACTATTTCACCCGCGGAAGAGTTTTCTTGTGAATTCTCGCGCGCGAAGTCGCCGCCGCCTCCGCCTCCTCCTCGAGCGGTGCCAACCCTGGAACTAACTAACTCGCCTCGCGTCGCTGCGTCGCCTCGCAAATGTAAACGCAACAATTCGCCGCTTTGTCTCCGCGTTAATCCGCGAAAGGCGCTCCGCCGTCGCCTTGCCTCCTTTTCCGGCTCCGCCGGCGTCTCCTCCGTCTCTGGTGCCGAGTCCTTTTCCTCGTCCCCCTCCCCTTTCCACGCACTGTCTTCTCGCCTCCGTTCCCATTTCTCGCTGCTGCATTCTCCTCCGACGCTCGTCTTTCTCCGCTCTCTCCTGTGGCGTTGGAAGGGGTTTGGTGGCTGAAAGCATCAACTCGTCACTGCAGTCCCTCTGACTGGGAGGTCCTAGAGTGCGAGTCCTGGCGGTGGCAGGATTTTCGACACTAGCTTCTCAGCCTAGGTTGATATTCAGTCGCTGTCTGGAGGAGTATTCTAGCGGCCGGCTTGCTCTGATTCATAGTTTTCCGTGGTTTCTCCGATCAAAACCAGGCGAATGCCGGAGCAGTACCCTAACAAACGGGCCACGGACCGCGGCGTGATCTTTCTTTCCTCTTCCCTTGTCATATCTTCACCCCCTACTTATATACACACTACACACTTCGCACTACGCACTACACTATCACACTTACCGGGAGACCAGTTGGGCGCGTAGAGCTTGTCCCGGCTGGGGCGGTGCCCCGCTTGTGGGAGATACCTGGCTCAATATCAGCCGAATGCCAGAACAGTACCCTTACAAACGGGCCACAGGCCTCGTTCCTTCTTTTTCCGTATCCTAGCCTCACTCCTTAGTTACACAATGGCATGCACTACACTACCACACATGCCTGGTGACCAGTAGGGAACTTTGGGCTGGTCCCGGCTGGAGCGGTGCCAAGCTGGTAGGAGAAACTGTTTTGGGGACTAGTCGACATGTTGGTCACCACTGTTTGCCTAGGAAAATATGTACTATACTTACGGGACTAATGTCCTTATCAGTTGACCAGCCCGGAAACACGAGAAAGTCCTGTGCGTTTGCTCCCTTCTCTGCCTCGGCCTCTTCTTCTTCCGCCGCCTCGTCGTCCTTGTTCTCTTCCTCGTCCTTCCTTCTTTTTTTCCGTTTCTTCTGCTCATCTTCTGCGACTCTTCCTCTTTGTTCTCATCGCCCTCTCCTTCTTCCTCTACCATGACGCTGCAATTTCTGGGGCGACTGCCGTGTTTTGTCTTGTCACATGGCGGCGGTCCTTTCCGAGGGAAACAAAGAAACGAAAAGTATATGCTTTATAAAGAAGCCAGAAGCGACGGCGGGAGATGACGGTGAAGAGAAGGGTCAGAACTGCTCGGGCTACTGGGCGCTTTGCGAGAAACGGAGGATTCTTGTTCGCAGATGCCCTTTGGTTGAAATGCCTCAATAAGCTTACTCTAAAGGACTCTCAGTAGCTTATTTCCACCTTCTGATTTACTATTATGGTTGCTGAACTAAAATAATATGGAACATGGAGGGTAAGCCATGCCAGCCCAGTCGCAGAACAATGAAATTCGAAGCGTTTTTTGTGTTATTGTCGTTTTCAGTTAATTAGTTAAACAAAATAAAACTTTGAGAAGAATAATATATAGGACAGTGCAAGTTGTCAGTGGCGAGATCCCGTACAGATACTGTTCAAGTTTAATAGTCTTTAAACTAATGTCGTTGTACTCTGAAGAATGTGTGATCTGTTTTCGCGTAAGAGAGCCACGTTTTTTTGTTAAATAATAGCTAGTCTTTATTTATACAGTAATACGACGATGTAACAGACATGTGGTAAATTTCTATCTAAATTACTACAATCTTCTGAGGAAGTATTATTTATGAACGCGACAGTAATTATTTTAACTCAACAAAAGTATCGTAACAATAGGATTTTAATGTGAATTGGAAGTACGATTGTTATAAATCAGTGACATTTCTCGCGTGATGAGAAGTTCGAAGTTCGTCTGTGGTTGGACGTTAATCCCATTTTCTGCGGCGAAGAAGCGTTTTGGCGAAAGCAAATCTGTTTTGTCTGAGGTCGAATTCGGTTATAGAGTTAACCGGAAGTTTTGTGCACATCCACTTGTACCTGTAGCCATCTGCTACTTCACAAACGGAATAAAAGCGGTCTCATCTCTATTAACTCGTTTAAACCAGTTTAGTACGTTTGGGAAAATCGCACTGCTGAAAGGTTCTTCATAAACATGATTTCAGTGCGGTTTGGGGAAGTTTCTGCATTTTCCGACGTAATTGTATTTTGATGATTAGGTTGCGTCGAGGAGGAAACAATATACGATAAGTTGGCAACGAATTTTCTGTTTTGAAAAAGTCTCTGAGAAGATTGCATTCTGGACATTTATTTTTCGTTTAGTGCGTAGATGTCATTTTTTTTGCGTGCTGTTGGTTTTGATAAACAGCGCAGATTTTGATGAAATGGTCCTGCCCCTCATTGTTCTCTCAATATTTGTTATCTTCATCGTCGATTAAAGGACTGAAGTTGGTTAATAAAGAAATGAGAAAATCTGATGCTTTATAATGTTCTATATAAATTCATTTTACATTATGATTTGCTTATAGATAATGTGAGGACATTGACCGCATATTGTAGATTTAGAAATAGAAATACTGGATTATACAAGTGTATATAATGCAACGGGCGGAAAAGCTAACGAAATGGCGGCGTTTGTGATGACAGTTGGAGGGACGGTCCATTCGTTTCTGGCTTACTCTCGTACGTGCGAGTTTCGTGCTGCGCCGTATAACTTTCGCGTCCCAGTGGGAGGAGACCGGGAGCATTACGGAAGTCGACTCCAAAGGGAAGTAGGGACCGGGTGCGAGGACGGACTTTTGGGCGGATGCGAACGAAGTGAAGCTAAGGGTGGTGCCGTAAAATGTATCAGGGATGGGGTATTTCATTTATTTTCATCAAGGAACAGTAAAAACAGTAATGAATGGTTGAGGAGAAGTATAATTTGCGCACGTTTTCTTGAGCTTCGGAATTTCTTTCATTTACTGTGCATTGTTGAATGGTGAATTGAAGTTCCAGCAAAGCGAAGTAAGCAACGTTTGAAAAATAGAAATATTCAATTCCGATTTGTAGAAAACGTATTTGCATCGGTAAAGGAACTACAAATTTAATCTTTTAGTTTCGCTAACAATTCAATAACGCACATGCTGAACTGTGACGTGGGGGCGTGGACAGTTGAGTCAGTGGCGGGATCTGATGTGCGGGGAAAGGGGTTCTGGGGTTGAGGCACCGTGCGTGTGTGTGTGGAGCGCTGGATCGGTGGCAAGGGCAGTTTAGCTCAGGGCGCGGATGGCGGAGCGGGATCTGATGAGCGGAGCCGTCAGGCTGAAGCGGCGCGCGCCTGGGTGTGGTTGGGCTGTGACGCGAAGGCGTGGACTGTTGAGCATAGAATAAAGTCTTAAGTCTATGGTTGAGCCCAGGGCGGGATCTGACGTGTGGTGAACGGGGTTCATGGATTAAAGCATCGTGCGTGCGTGCGTGTGTTCGTGCGTGCGTGTGTTCGTGCGTGCGTGTGTTCGTGCGTGCGTGTGTTCGTGCGTGTGTGTTCGTGCGTGTGTGTGTTCGTGCGTGTGTGTGTTCGTGCGTGAGTGTTCGTGCGTGAGTGTTCGTGCGTGAGTGTTCGTGCGTGTGTGTTCGTGCGTGTGTGTTCGTGTGTGTATTCATGCGTGTGTGTTCGTGAGCGTGTGTTCCTGCGTGTATTTGTGCGTGTTCGTATGTGTGTGTGTTCGTGTGTGTGGTGTGTATGGGGTCGCGTGGCCGAGGGGGCGGGGCGCGCGTCGTTGGCGCGGGCCGCGAAAGGGGAAATCTGTGTCGCGCCATGCCTCGTGCTCAGCAGGGGCACAAGACGGTATAAATCACACCGGCCTTGTATCGCGTCTGCGGAAGGGCGCGGTGGGCTGGAGGAGACGACGCGAGCGGAAAGGGAAGGGACAGAGAAGGAAAGCCCCGCTTCCGAGGAAGGCACAGGGGACTTTCCATAGGAGAGCGCAAGCGGCTCGCAAAAATACAGACTTCCTTCCATTTGTTCTTTCGGCGCTTTTTAATTTCTTCCTTCTGTCTGTTTTTTGCTACTGCTTGTCTTCAGGGTGCCCGGGGCCGTCGTCCCAGCCGTGTAACTGCCAGATATTAGTTACAGTCGGGACGAATATTATAGAATTTATTCGCACGCAATTTTCTCCGCTTGAAGCAATCACGACTCAAGTGAGTGGAATCAAATTAATGAGGATCATTTTGTTTAAATTTGGCATTGAGTATGAAGGATTGTAGTATCATTCGGTTTCTCAAACCTACTCAGGCATAAGTATTTATGCTGTTTTATTTAGACAATTTTTCTAAGTAACATATATTCATTCGTGTTTGTTTTTTCTGATTTGCAGGGAACATTGAACGAACAATTCACCCAATCACATAATCGTGTCATTTAATTTTTTTCTAGCAAGGAATCTGATGGGTGAACTCAAGTCCAAAATTCTTTTGAAGAATTTATAATTTCGGAAGAAACTTTGTTTCTATCGCACAAACGCGCACACAAAATGTTGTGATCAGGAAGGGGATGATCTCGGTGAGAGCTGGTTCGGTCATTGGTCGCATATTGTTTTGGTCCTAAGATATGTGGACGGGCGGGAGTTTGTGAGAATTTTCAAAACTTAAGTCGAAACTGCAGATAAAAAAAGCAACGAACAATTTCTTACTTTTACCCACAATGATATAATGTACGGTGCTCATGTACGAGACGTTAGTGAGAATTTCCAGAAATTTAGTCTATGAAACCGCAGACAAATAAAAAGAAGCAACAAACAATTTTCAATGTACTTTGCACGTGTACGACATAGTGCGAGTTAAAAATAGACTGAAACCATAGAGAGAAAAAAATTTAAAAAGCAACACACACATGCATAGTTTTGCCCGCAGGATACAGAGTACGGTGCACTGCGCTGTTAGAGGGTTGCGGCGACCTCGAGGCCATGTCCCGCGGCGGCGGCCGGGCGGGCCCCGCTTCTTTTTTGTTCTCCGCGCCGCCGGCGGGGAGGCCGCGCCGGAGACAGAGGAGAAGAGAGACAACGAGGAAGAGCGCGCCCAGGTGACAAATTGCGACAGTGTTTGCCTGTTTGCGCAAAAATCGAATGAGAGCGTGCCCCGCACGCATCCCCCGGCGCCGCGGCGCGGTCGGTCAGTGCTCGACGACCTCCTTGTTTTCTCGCCTTCCGTACCCGAGAGATGGCTCAGTGCATAAACTTACGTCACTGCAGTCCCTCTGACCGGGAGCTCCTAGGTTCCACTCCCGACGGATTTTCGACACTAGCTTGTCAGCTAGGTCGAATTCAGTCGCTTTCTGGAGGAGAATTCTAGCGGTCGGCTCCTCTGATCGGTAGTTTTCCGTGGTTGCTCCGATCAACACCAGGTGAATGCCGGAACAGTACCCTAACAAACGGGCCACGGACCGCGCGCGATCTTTCCTTCCTCTTCCTTGTCCTATCCTCTCCTCTTCCACACACACACACACACACACACACACACACACACTAACATGCACTACACTACCACACATGCCGGGAGACCGGTCGGGAGCTTACAGCTTGTCCCGGCTGGGGCGGTACCCCGCTTGTGGGAGATACCTGGACGCCTTCGATTTGAGTATAGGCGACTTCACATTTTCGGTGTTCTGCGAGTAGCCAGTGGATCATACGCCGAATCTCGAGTAGTGTGGTTGGGTTCTCTTGCAATTTGTTGATTGACGAACATTCGCTGCTCGCCCTACTCACCACGTGTCGGTCTTGTTTTGTCTTTGAGCACAAAACGCAACACCACTAGGAACCGCACAAGTGCACCAAAGAATTTGCTTAATGGCAAGAACATTCGGCGTGCAAATTTGACGCTCCGCCGTATCAAAGCTTGTGAATGGTAGATAGGCAATATTGGTGCTAATTTGGACTCTTACAATTTGATAATCTTCTTAGTAAATCGAGTAGTGTATTGATTGGTCGTTTTGTCACCACGAGGAACATTATAGTGATGTGAATGAGGGAGGGGAGTAATTGGAGCATTAGACATTGGCTCAAAAATTAAGTGTGAACGTTGGCAAATTTTTACATTTGTAAATAATTACAGTTGTAAATTACATTTGTAAAATTTTTACATTTGTACATGTTTTGTGCCAATGTCAAATCTTGAAATTAACGAGAAACATTGTCTGCCAAACGTTCTCTAACTCTAACATTTATTCCGTAGTGTTCCTGTGTCTTCTGCGGTTTCTGCCGCTGGCTACTCGCTGCTTCCAGCGAGGCTGTGCCATCTGAGAGCGTGGGAAGACAAATACGATTCTCTACCGGGCGATTTTGAATTGGTGACTGGAAAGAAGGATATTTTCCTCTCCGATCAAGGAATTTTCTTGTTTTTCTACTGCGATTACTTTTGACGATCTTCTCTTCCGGTCCTTTTCACGATGAACGTTGCTACCTGCATCGATTTCGTGTTGCGGACGTCGGACAAAGATCTTAAAGGAAATCCGCAGGTTAAACTGGCCTTTTGTTTTCCTATTGCAATACATTGCCCCATTTTTGGATGTTTTGGTGACCTCTGTTATCACACTCTTCTCGGTGGCAACTTGTCTTTATCGCTTCCTCCGCCACCGTGTCTACTATCCGGTCGGATCATTGTGGTATCATTTACGTAGTTTTTAGACGGAGTCCTATCGACATCACACTCTACTCTGAGTCAAGACTAGATTCATCTCGGTTCGTACTGTTGACATTTCGGGTAAGGTCCGACAAATAGAATGCTCTATTGTGGTTGCAGCATTTGAATACTGTATTAATTATCTTCCGTTACCTAGCATTATGGTGCCCAAATGATTTCCAGCCTCTCATTTAGTATTAATGCTGTACTACATTTGATTCTATGTTTTTTAACTTTGTGTGTTTTGAATTTCAATTAATGGGCTTGGAAATGGAACTAGAAAGTTGCCAAATATGTCTAATCTCAAATTTTGCACATTCTCGAATAGAATGGTTTCGTGAATCGTTGACTGGGGTTTGGTCTGAGAATGATTTTTTATGCGCTGTCTGACATACGTATACATTTTCTGGCATACGTGTAATATGGGAGGAAACAAGCCAAGTGTCTTGTTCCTCTTGGCTCCTACATCTCTAGTTCATAATGCACGTGGAAGTCGGTCAGTCTGGGGGGAATAGTGTAGAGTTACTCGGAGAAGCATATGCGGAGATACATGGAAGTTGGATGGATTGTAGTGCATTATGCTTTCATGTTAAAAGAGCGGTACTCAAAGTACTTCAGAGTATCTGGCGGGGAAGTCTATAATTCTAAAAATATTCTTGCAATCAATACACAATGAGATTTCTTGCTGAATTAGGGCAGGGCAATGGGATAGATTTCGTGATATGTAATATAATGTATATTTAATATTTTAATTAGAATGTTTTCTTACTTCAATGCGTTTTTGTTAAACGTTAAAAAAATTACTGATGTTAATGTAAAAATAGAAGTGTTCTTGTACTCTTATAGTGCGTTTTAGTGATTTTTTCAAGTAAAAATTTGCAAACCCATTTACCGACAGAGGTGGCTCAAAGCATCAACTGATGTCAGTCACTGCAGTGCCTCTGACCGGGAAGTCCTGTGTTAGAGACCCAACGGTGGCAGGATTTTCGACACTAGTTAGTCATCGTATTTGTCTGTTGAATTTATTCGCTGTCTGGAGGAGAATTCTAGCGGCCGGCTGCTCTGATTGGTAGTTCTCCGTGATTTCTCCGATCAACACCAGGCGAATGCCGGTTCACAGACCGCGCGCGATCTTTCCTTCCTCTTTCTTGTCATATCCTCACCCCGTACTTATACACACATGCACTACACTATCACACTTATCGGGTGACCAATTGGGAGCTTAGAGCTTGTCCCGGTTGGGGCGGTGCCACGCTCGTGGTAGATACCTGGCTGAGGAAAATCAGACGTAGGTCGGTGCCGGATCTCGTCATGGAGCGGTGCAGGATCACAGCCACTTCGTTGCACTACACACGAGAATAATGATCTTAGCTGTTGACGGAATCATTGATCAATGAATCAATAAATCCAACGTATTTACTCCGAAGTAGACTGCTCAAGAGTTCAAATGCACAGAAGTGCACAACGCTTGTGGGAGATACCTGGCTGAGGAAAATCGCCGTAAGCAGACATAGGTCGATGCCGAATCTCGTCATCCACGTGGTGAGGATCACCGCTACATCGCTACATTACACGTCCGGGAATAATGATCTTAGCCGTTGACGGAATCATTAATAACTACACTACACTTACGGGAATAATTATTTTAGCTGTTGACGGAATCATTAATCAATGAATCAATCAATCCAACATATTTACCGCGAAGTAAGCTGTTTAAGAGTTCAAATGCAAGAGTGCACAACGACCACTTGCAAGCTCTTTGGACCGTGCGCACGTGCCGTGTGGCGACTGCGCCCGGCCTTAGGTGCCCTTTGGGCGGAGGGTGAAGGATGGCGGCGGCTACTTCTGGGCGCGGGCCGCCGTCGCAATGAGCATTACGTGCGATTTCCGCGAGAGCTCCAGGCGGCGGCGGCAGGGGCGGGGGCGGAGGCGGCCCCGGAGGAGTTACGGGCGCGCTGGGGCAGGAGGGGCTGGATTCCGGCAGCCGTCAAATGCCGATAACTCAGCGGGAGGAGGACGGCGGCGGTGGCGGCTGTGTGGCATAGCTCGCCGGTCGGCTGCCGGAGAGGAGATCGGAGGGGTGCCGGCGCGGAGGTGGTGGCGTGACGGGCGTAGTTCAAGGGCGGCGCTGGAGCGGACCAGAGGACGCTGATGATTAGAGACCGCATTTTTATGTAATTAGGAAAACCGGGCAGACGTTGTTCTGCCCTCTATATCACTATTTCCCCTCCCATCACCCTTTCTCACTGTCTCTCTGTCCTCCCTCCCTCACCCTGTCCTCTGTCTGTCTCTGCCGCTCTCTGTCCTTCGCATTCACATTTAATTGCAGATTCTGCACATCGCTGAGCAGGTGAGGTAATATCGCGAAGAGCCGGACCAGCAAAAATGTAATAGAATGTTTGAGAGGCTCATCCTGTATATTACGGTGTAAAAAACGTTTCTTTGAGGCCTTTGGCCTCAAAATTTAGTTTTTAAGACCATGAACGCGTTTAGGAGTTATTTAACGATGTAGATTCAAACTCTACCGAATGTGTTGCCGGCTTGCATTTCAAGTAAATATTTGGTTTTGTTCTACAACGCCTTGTGGTGAAGTTACAACAGATTTAACAGAACATAAAACTTCTCGGTGAAAAAACACGTAGTTAGTGATCACCAGTTGATCCCCTTTTCACTTTTCACTGGGAAGGCAGAGCCCGATTACATCCCCTTCACCCGGGGGTTCGATCGGAAGGAGTAAATGTTTTTGTTTCCATTCATAAGTAACACAGATCGTTGCTCTCGCAACATAACCAGAGAAAACCTTAAACACGTTTGTGAACATAGCCGAATTTCGGAATCCCAGCTATGTATGTAAAGTCAGGGTGGTAAGATGCTGCTGACAGGATTCAAGTTTTGTTTGTGCAAACAAAAGTGTGATTGATGATTCCATACATGATTTTCAACGTTAGCAGAGCTCTAAAAGAACGTGCAAATGGTTCTTGAAAAGAGAAGTGGTTCAATTATTATAGTTGCTGAATATAATACTACATAGACCACGAATGTGGAAATCAATCCTTTCATTAAGTAAGGAGGCCAAACGGGATGCAGTCGGGCTATGCCTTTAGGGGAGGTAGGTAAATGGCTTAGGAAATGTTTACCGTGGGATGCAGTTGGTGTACGCTCGCTGAGAAGACTCAGGCCAACATCTGTTGCCAACACATCAACTAATAATATTTCTGACTGACATCAATAATAAACTAATAATATTATTAATAAAACTAATAATATTTGTAATTGTTAAATAAAATTACTGGTCCCGTATATTTTCAAGGGTGTGCATGTCCCTCTTTAGGATCGTCACTTGCGGTGATATGAGGGCGGCTGCTGTCGCGTGGTCACAAAGGCGCGTCGAAGTCGCCGCCGCCGCCGCTGCTGCCGCTGCTGAAGAACGCCCGCCGTGGCTTTGTCGCGCCGTTAAGTCAGCCAATTCGGGGTCAGCTGCGCAGTCCTAGCTGGCTGGCCGCCCGCCAGATGCTATGCTAACGGCGGTGGCGGCGCGTATATACTCTGTGCGGGGCACTCCCTGCGAGGAACTGTACTGAGTGACTCGACCGTCCCCAACCGGCCCCGTCGTGATTCATCAGCGCCCGTAATTGCCGAGCTCGTTTCCCGCCGCTCTCTTTATTTCGTTTCGGGGCAGCGCTGTTTAGCTTTTCGTGTTCGGAGATCCTCGTTGGGAATTCTCTAGCACGAACTGGGCTGCTTTGTTGTGTTCCCATTGAGAAATATATTCAACGATC
>JAHLJT010002630.1:7342722-7367366 GCA_031308135.1 Acheta domesticus
GCCAGGCGCCAGGGACCGCCGCGGAGGGCGAGGCCACGTAATCCACGACGCCACCGCGGGCCGCCGCGCATCCGCCGCCGTTTGTCCGTGTCGGGCGCGCGCACCGGGATAACCCGCGGGATAATCCTAGAAATCAGCTTCCTTTAAAAGCCGGAGCCGTTTGACAGCCGATGCGGCGCGCGCGGAGCAGGGCGGCGGTGGCGGCGGCGGGGGCAGAGGCTGTGGCGGTGGTTAGGGCGGGGCGGAGGCAGCGGCGGGGGCAGCGGTGGGGCGGCGGTGGGCGGCGGCGGCAAGGGCGGCGGCGGTGGGCGGCAGGGGGCGGGGGCGGGGGCGGCGGCGGCGGGCGGCAGGGGGCGGGGACCGGCGGGGGCGGCAAGGGCGGCGGGGGCGGCGGCGGTGGTGGCGAGGGCGGGGGCGGCGGCGAGGGCGGCGGCGGCGCGGGGAAGGGGAAGGCGAGCTGCCGCTCCCCCCGCGCCTGGTGCTTTACATGCTGCCCCGCAGCGCAACACTTTGTCTCCATATCCTCGCGTAGCGCTCCCCCCCCCCGCAAGTACGTGCAGCCGCGGGGCGCACTCGACGAATACCCCAGGTATTCGTCCAGCCGACGAACATCTGCTGTCTCTCGTACGAGAGGCGTTCTGCTCGACATTAAATATTTTTCGATTGAAAATATCGATAAACAAGCACAGTTAACTCGTGGGGTAAAAAGGGGCGATTCGAAAAGAACATTCTTGCTGTCACGTAAAACGGTTTGTAAAGTTTGAATTCGGAATGTTCTAAAACCTGTCAATGGAGGATTGTCTCAATGTCATGAGAAGTTTCAAAAAGAAAACAAATTCAAAGGAGACAAGAGTTCGCTTTAAGGCGAATATCATACGAAACAACTAGAATCTGTAAACACAGTTCTGCCACAAAAGTCATACGTAATGAGTACTAGAAAATATTCATTAGACAGAAGCTCGAGTCCATTAATATTATAAAACACCGGAGATTCGTAATATCTCAGTGATTATAACAGCAAACTTGCTTTTTGCTGCAAAGATAACTAATCCTTCGTTCGCGGATAACTTTTCCCTCGCGCAAGCGTTGTGTCCCCTACACGAAAATTTCTGTTTACATTCCACTCTTACGCAGAAATATACCGGAATGAATTTCATGTTTGAATTAATTCATTATATTATCTACTTAAGATACCAACAATTAGTTTTCTTTCCGAGGGTCAATCAGATAATTTAGTACTGAATATTCTTGTGTGTTGTTAAGTAAAAAGTAATACTTTCCAAAAAGTTAGCTATTAAGTGTGAAACAACAAATAATTCAATTGTTTGCTCTTTTCTTTTTCTTAAAAACAAACAAACAGGAACAACGTTTCTATGTTCCGGTACTTTTTCTCGGCAGGCATTCGACCACCTTGAACTATTTCTCAAATACATAGATGTTGAATCATCAAAGCACAACAGTTCGTTCTATTCCCAACGAGGATCTCCGAACACGAAAAGCTAAACAGCGCTGCCCCGAAACGAAATAAAGAGAGCGGCGGGAAACGAGCTCGGCAATTACGGGCGCTGATGAATCACGACGGGGCCGGTTGGGGACGGTCGAGTCACTCAGTACAGTTCCTCGCAGGGAGTGCCCCGCACAGAGTATATACGCGCCGCCACCGCCGTTAGCATAGCATCTGGCGGGCGGCCAGCCAGCTAGGACTGCGCAGTGACCCCGAATTGGCTGACTTAACGGCGCGACAAAGCCACGGCGGGCGTTCTTCAGCAGCGCAGCAGCGGCGGCGGCGGCGACTTCGACGCGCCTTTGTGACCACGCGACAGCAACCGCCCTCATATCACCGCAAGTGACGATCCTAAAGAGGGCATGCACACTCTTGAAAATATACGGGACCAGCAATTTTTTAACAATTACAAATATTATTAGTGGTTGATGTCAGTCAGAATATATTAGTTGATATGCTGACAACGGATGGCCTGAGCCTTCTCAGCGAGCGTACACCAACTGCAACCCACAGGAAACATTTCCTAAACATCCATTTACATTCCATTTACCTACCTCCCTAAAGGCATTGCCCGACTGCATCCCGTTTGGCTTTCTCCTTACTTAATGAAAGGATTGATTTTCCACAGTCGTGGTCTGTAAGAGATTATATTCAGCAATTATAATAATTGAACCACTTCTGTTTTCAAGAACCATTTGCACGTTCTTTTAGAGCTCTGCTAACGTTGAAAATCATGTATGGAATCATCAATCACACTTCTGTTTGTACAAACAAAACTTGAACCTGACAGCAGCATCTTACCACCCTGACATTGCATACAAAGCTAGAATTCCGAAAATTCGGCTATGTTCACAAACGTGTTTAAGGTTTTCTCTGGTTATGTTGCGAGAGCAACGATCTGTGTTACTTATGAATGGAAACAAAAACATTTACTCCTTCCGATCGAAACCCCGGGTGAAGGGGATGTAATCGGGCTCTGCCTTCCCAGTGAAAAGTGAAAAGGGGATCAAACTGGTGATCACTAACTACGTGTTTTTTCACCGAGAAGTTTTATGTTCTGTTAAATCTGTTGTAACTTCACCACAAGGCGTTTGTAGAACAAAACCAAATATTTACTTGAAATGCAAGCCGCAACACATTCGGTAGGAGTTTTGAATCTACATCGTTAAATAACTCCTAAACGCGTTCCATGGTCTTAAAAACTAAATTTTGAGGCCAAAGGCCTCAAAGAAACGTTTTTTACACCGTAATATACAGGATGAGCCCTTCTCAAACATTCTATTACATTTTTGCTGGTCCGGCTCTGCCCGATATTACCTCACCTGCTCAGCGATGTGCAGAATCTGCAATTAAATGTGAATGCGAAGGACAGAAGAGCGGCAGAGACAGACAGGGACAGGGTGAGGGAGGGAGGACAGAGAGACAGTGAGAAAGGGTGATGGAGGGGAAATAGTGATATAGAGGGCAGAACAACGTCTGCCCGGTTTTCCTAATTACATAAAAATCCGGTCTCTAATCATCAGCGTCCTCTGGTCCGCTCCAGCGCCGCCCTTGAACTACGCCCGTCACGCCACCACCTCCGCGCCGGCACCCCTCCGGTCTCCTCTCCGGCACCGACCGGCGAGCATGCCACACAGCCGCCACCGCCGCCTCCTCCTCCGCTGAGTTATCGGCATTTGACGGCTGCCGGGAATCCAGCCCCTCCTGCCCCAGCGCGCCCCGTAACTCCTCCGGGGCCGCCTCCGCCCCCGCCCCTGCCGCCGCCGCTGGAGCTCTCGCGGAAATCGCACGTAATGCTCATTGCGACGGCGGCCCGCGCCCAGAAGTAGCCGCCGCCATCCTTCACCCTCCGCCCACAAGGGCACCCAAGGCCGGGCGCAGTCGCCACACGGCACGTGCGCACGGTCCAAAGAGCTTGCAAGTGGTCAATATGCATATCTTGCATTTGAACTCTTAACAGCTTAATTTCGCGGTAAACATGTTGGATTGATTGATTCATTGATTAATGATTCCGTCAACAGCTAAAATAATTATTCCCGTAAGTGTAGTGTAGTTATTAATGATTCCGTCAACGGCTAAGATCATTATTCCCGGACGTGTAATGTAGCGATGTAGCGGTGATCCTCACCACGTGGATGAGAGATTCGGCATCGACCTATGTCTGCTTACGGCGATTTTCCTCAGCCAGGTATCTCCCACAAGCGTTGTGCACTTCTGTGCATTTGAACTCTTGAGCAGTCTACTTCGGAGTAAATACGTTGGATTTATTGATTCATTGATCAATGATTCCGTCAACAGCTAAGATCATTATTCTCGTGTGTAGTGCAACGAAGTGGCTGTGATCCTGCACCGCTCCATGACGAGATCCGGCACCGACCTACGTCTGATTTTCCTCAGCCAGGTATCTACCACGAGCGTGGCACCGCCCCAACCGGGACAAGCTCTAAGCTCCCAATTGGTCACCCGATAAGTGTGATAGTGTAGTGCATGTGTGTATAAGTAGGGGGTGAGGATATGACAAGAAAGAGGAAGGAAAGATCGCGCGCGGTCTGTGAACCGGCATTCGCCTGGTGTTGATCGGAGAAATCACGGAGAACTACCAATCAGAGCAGCCGGCCGCTAGAATTCTCCTCCAGACAGCGAATAAATTCAACAGACAAATACGATGACTAACTAGTGTCGAAAATCCTGCCACCGTTGGGTCTCTAACACAGGACTTCCCGTCAGAGGCACTGCAGTGACTGACATCAGTTGATGCTTTGAGCCACCTCTGTCGGTAAATGGGTTTGAAATTTTTACTTGAAAAAATCACTAAAAACGCACTATAAGAGTACAAGAACACTTCTATTTTTTACATTACCATCAGTAATTTTTTTAACGTTTAACAAAACGCATTGAAGTAAGAAAACATTCTAATTAAATATTAAATATACATTATATTACATATCACGAAATCTATCCCATTGCCCTGCCCTAATTCAGCAAGAAATCTCATTGTGTATTGATTGCAAGAATATTTTTAGAATTATAGACTTCCCCGCCAGATACTCTGAAGTACTTTGAGTACCGCTCTTTAACATGAAAGCATAATGCACTACAATCCATCCACTTCCATGTATCTCCGCATATGCTTCTCCGAGTAACTCTACACTATTCCCCCCAGACTGACCGACTTCCACGTGCATTATGACTAGAGATGTAGGAGCCAAGAGGAACAAGACACTTGGCTTGTTTCCTCCCATATTACACGTATGCCAGAAAATGTATACGTATGTCAGACAGCGCATAAAAAATCATTCTCAGAGACCAAACCCCAGTCAACGATTCACGAAACCATTCTATTCGAGAATGTGCAAATTTGAGATTAGACATATTTGGCAACTTTCTAGTTCCATTTCCAAGCTCATTAATTGAAATTCAAAACACACAAAGTTAAAAACATAGAATCAAATGTAGTACAGCATTAATACTAAATGAGAGGCTGGAAATCATTTGGGCACCATAATGCTAGGTAACGGAAGATAATTAATACAGTATTCAAATGCTGCAACCACAATAGAGCATTCTATTTGTCGGACCTTACCCGAAATGTCAACAGTACGAACCGAGATGAATCTAGTCTTGACTCAGAGTAGAGTGTGATGTCGATAGGACTCCGTCTAAAAACTACGTAAATGATACCACAATGATCCGACCGGATAGTAGACACGGTGGCGGAGGAAGCGATAAAGACAAGTTGCCACCGAGAAGAGTGTGATAACAGAGGTCACCAAAACATCCAAAAATGGGCAATGTATTGCAATAGGAAAACAAAAGGCCAGTTTAACCTGCGGATTTCCTTTAAGATCTTTGTCCGACGTCCGCAACACGTAATCGATGCAGGTAGCAACGTTCATCGTGAAAAGGACCGGAAGAGAAGATCGTCAAAAGTAATCGCAGTAGAAAAACAAGAAAATTCCTTGATCGAGAGGAAAATATCCTTCTTTCCAGTCACCAATTCAAAATCGCCCGGTAGAGAATCGTATTTGTCTTCCCACGCTCTCAGATGGCACAGCCTCGCTGGAAGCAGCGAGTAGCCAGCGGCAGAAACCGCAGAAGACACAGGAACACTACGGAATAAATGTTAGAGTTAGAGAACGTTTGGCAGACAATGTTTCTCGTTAATTTCAAGATTTGACTTTGGCACAAAACATGTACAAATGTAAAAATTTTACAAATGTAATTTACAACTGTAATTATTTACAAATGTAAAAATTGCCAACGTTCACACTTAATTTTTGAGCCAATGTCTAATGCTCCAATTACTCCCCTCCCTCATTCACATCACTATAATGTTCCTCGTGGTGACAAAACGACCAATCAATACACTACTCGATTTATTAAGAAGATTATCAAATTGTAAGAGTCCAAATTAGCACCAATATTGCCTATCTACCATTCACAAGCTTTGATACGGCGGAGCGTCAAATTTGCACGCCGAATGTTCTTTCCATTAAGCAAATTCTTTGGTGCACTTGTGCGGTTCCTAGTGTGTTGCGTTTTGTGCTCAAAGACAAAACAAGACCGGACACGTGGTGAGTAGGGCGAGCAGCGAATGTTCGTCAATCAACAAATTGCAAGAGAACCCAACCACACTACTCGAGATTCGGCGTATGATCCACTGGCTACTCGCAGAACACCGAAAATGTGAAGTCGCCTATACTCAAATCGAAGGCGTCCAGGTATCTCCCACCAGCGGGGTACCGCCCCAGCCGGGACAAGCTGTAAGCTCCCGACCGGTCTCCCGGCATGTGTGGTAGTGTAGTGCATGTTAGTGTGTGTGTGTGTGTGTGTGTGTGTGTGTGGAAGAGGAGAGGATAGGACAAGGAAGAGGAAGGAAAGATCGCGCGCGGTCCGTGGCCCGTTTGTTAGGGTACTGTTCCAGCATTCACCTGGTGTTGATCGGAGCAACCACAGAAAACTACCGATCAGAGGAGCCGACCGCTAGAATTCTCCTCCAGAAAGCGACTGAATTCGACCTAGCTGACAAGCTAGTGTCGAAAATCCGTCGGGAGTGGAACCTAGGAGCTCCCGGTCAGAGGGACTGCAGTGACGTAAGTTTATGCACTGAGCCATCTCTCGGGTACGGAAGGCGAGAAAACAAGGAGGTCGTCGAGCACTGACCGACCGCGCCGCGGCGCCGGGGATGCGTGCGGGGCACGCTCTCATTCGATTTTTGCGCAAACAGGCAAACACTGTCGCAATTTGTCACCTGGGCGCGCTCTTCCTCGTTGTCTCTCTTCTCCTCTGTCTCCGGCGCGGCCTCCCCGCCGGCGGCGCGGAGAACAAAAAAGAAGCGGGGCCCGCCCGGCCGCCGCCGCGGGACATGGCCTCGAGGTCGCCGCAACCCTCTAACAGCGCAGTGCACCGTACTTTGTATCCTTGCGGGCAAAACTATGCATGTGTGTGTTTGCTTTTTTAAATTTTTTCTCTCTATGGTTTCAGTCTTTTTTTAACTCGCACTATGTCGTACACGTGCAAAGTACATTGAAAATTGTTTGTTGCTTCTTTTTATTTGTCTGCGGTTTCATAGACTAAATTTCTGGAAATTCTCACTAACGTCTCGTACATGAGCACCGTACATTATATCATTGTGGGTAAAAGTAAGAAATTGTTCGTTGCTTTTTTTATCTGCAGTTTCGGACTTAAGTTTTGAAAATTCTCACAAACTCCCGCCCGTCCACATATCTTAGGACCAAAACAATATGCGACCAATGACCGAACCAGCTCTCACCGAGATCATCCCCTTCCTGATCACAACATTTTGTGTGCGCGTTTGTGCGATAGAAACAAAGTTTCTTCCGAAATTATAAATTCTTCAAAAGAATTTTGGACTTGAGTTCACCCATCAGATTCCTTGCTAGAAAAAAATTAAATGACACGATTATGTGATTGGGTGAATTGTTCGTTCAATGTTCCCTGCAAATCAGAAAAAACAAACACGAATGAATATATGTTACTTAGAAAAATTGTCTAAATAAAACAGCATAAATACTTATGCCTGAGTAGGTTTGAGAAACCGAATGATACTACAATCCTTCATACTCAATGCCAAATTTAAACAAAATGATCCTCATTAATTTGATTCCACTCACTTGAGTCGTGATTGCTTCAAGCGGAGAAATTGCGTGCGAAGAAATTCTATAATATTCGTCCCGACTGTAACTAATATCTGGCAGTTACACGGCTGGGACGACGGCCCCGGGCACCTGAAGACACAAGCAGTAGCAAAAAACAGACAGAAGGAAGAAATTAAAAAGCGCCAAAAGAACAAATGGAAGGCAGTCTGTATTTTGCGAGCCGCTTGCGCTCTCCTATGGAAAGTCCCCCTGTGCCTTCCTCGGAAAGAGGGCTTTCCTTCTCTGTCCCTTCCCCTTCCGCTCGCGTCGTCTCCTCCAGCCCAACGCACCCTTCCGCAGACGCGATACAAGGCCGGTGTGATTTATACCGTCTTCTGCCCCTGCTACCGCTGAGCACGAGCATGGCGCGACACAGATTTCCCCTTTCGCGACCCGCGCCAACGACGCGCGCCCCGCCCCCTCGGCCACGCGACCCCATACACACACACACACACACGAACACACACACACACACGAATACACACGCACGAACACACATGCACGAACACACACGCACGAACACATACGAACACACACGCACGAACACATACAAACACACTCACGCACGAACACATACGAACACACGCACGAACGCACGCACGCACACACGCACGGTGCTTTAATCCCCGAACCCCGTTCACCACACGTCAGATCCCGCCCTGGGCTCAACCACAGACTAAGACTTTATTCTATGGCTCAACTGTCCACGCCTTCGCGTCAAAGCCCAACCACACCCAGGCGCCGCTTCAGCCTGACGGCTCCGCTTATCAGATCCCGCTCCGCCATCCGTGTCCTGTGCTAAACTGCCCATGCCACCGATCCAGCGCTCCACACACACACGCACGGCGCATCAACCCCAGAACCCCGTTCCCCGCACATCAGATCCCGCCATTTTGACTCAACTGTCCACGCCCCCGCGTCACAGTCCAGCGTGTGGGTTGTTGTATTGTTAGCGGAACTAAAAGATTAAATTTGCTTTACCGATGCAAATACGTTTTCTAGAAATCGAAATTGAATATTTCTACTTTTCAAACGTTGCTAACTTCGCTTTGCTGGAATTATACTTCCCCCCTACGTCCATTACTGTTTTTTACTGTTCCTTGATGAAAATAAATGAAATACCCCACCACTGATATATAGCCTGGCACCATCCTTAGCTTCACTTCGTTCGCATCCGCCCAAAAGTCCGTCCTCGCACCCGGTCCCTACTTCCCTTTGGAGTCGACTTCCGTAATGCTCCCGGTCTCCTCCCACTGGGACGCGAAAGTTGTACGGCACAACACGAAACTCGCACGTACGAGAGTGAGCTAGAAACGAATGGACCGTCCCTCCAACTGTCATCACAAACGCCGCCATTTCGTTAGCTTTTCCGCCCGTTGTATTATATACTTTTGTATAATTGAGTATTTCTATTTGTAACATCTACAATATGCGGTCAATGTCTTCACATTATCTATAAGCAAATCATATTGTAAAATGAATTTATATAGAACATTATAAAGCATCAGATTTTCTCATTTCTTTATTAACCAACTTCAGTCCTTTAATCGACGATGAAGATAACAAATATTGAGAGAACAATGACGGGCAGGACATTTCATCAAAATCTGTACTGTTTATCAAAACCAACAGCACGCAAAAAAATGGCATATACCCAACTAAACGAAAAATAAATGTTCAGACTGCAATCTTCTCAGAGACTTTTTCAAAACACAAAATTCGTAGCCAACTTATCGTAATTGTTTCTTCCTCGACGCAACCTAATCATCAAAATACAATTACGTCGGAAAATGCAGAAACTTCCCCAAAACCGCACTGAAATCATGTTATGAAGAACCTTTCAGCAGTGCGATTTTCCCAAACGTACTAACTGGTTTAAACGAGTTAACAGAGATGAGACCGCTTTTATTCCGTTTGTGAAGTAGCAGATGGCTGCAGGTACAAGTGGATGTCCACAAAACTTCCGGTTAACTCTATAACCGAATTCGACCTCGACAAAACAGATTTGCTTTCGCCAAAACGCTTCTTCGCCGCAGAAAATGGCATTAACGTCCAACCACAGGCGAACTTCGGACTTCTCATCACGCGAGAAATGTCACTGATTTATAACAATCGAACTTCCAATTCAACATTAAAATCCTATTGTTACGATACTTTTGTTGAGTTAAAAAAATTATTGTTGCGTTCATAAATAATACTTCCTCAGAAGAATGTAGTAATTTAGATAGAAATTTACACACATGTCTGTTATATCGTCGTATTACTTATAAATAAGATAGTAATACTTAAAGATAGCTATTATTTAACAAAAAAAACGTGGCTCCCTTACGTGAAAACAGATCACACATTCTTTAGTATAACGACAGATGTTTCCACACTATTATATTCGAACAATATCTCTAAGGGATCTCGTCACTGACAAACTTGCATTGTCTTATATATTATTCTTCTCAAAGTTTTTTGTTAAAGTAATTCACCTGAAAACAACAAAAACAACAACAACAAAAAACAACGCATCCAATTTCATGTTTTGAAACTGCGCCTGCATGGCTTATCCCCCATGTTCCATATTATTTTAGTTGAGCAACCAATAATAGTAAATCAGAAGTTGGAAATAAGCTACTGAGAGTCCTTTCGATTTAGCTTATTGAGGCATTTCAACCAAACGGCATCTGCGAACAAGAATCCTCCGTTTCTCGCAAAGCGCCCAGTAGCCCGAGGCAGTTCTGACCCTTCTCTTCACCGTCATCTCCCGTCGTCACCTCTGGCTTCTTTATAAAGCTTATACTTTTCGTTTATTTGTTTCCCTCGGAAAGGACCGCCGCCATGTGACAAGACAAAACACGGCAGTCGTCAGAGAAAGCAGCAATTTCATGGAAAGAGGATGAAGGAGAGGGGGATGACAGTAAAGACGAAGAGCGCAAAGATGAGAAGAGACGGTGAAAAAGAAAGAAGGGGGCGAGGAAGAGAACAACGACGACGAGGCGGAGGCAGAGGAGGGAGCAAAGGCACAGGGCTTGTTTCCGAGCGCGTCAACTGATAAGGTCATTAATCCAGTAAGTGCAGTACATGTTTTCGAAGGCAGACCAGTGGTGACCAACATGTCGACTAGCGGGGTTTTCCCCAAACAGGTTTCTCCTACAAGCCGGGACAAAGCCAAAGTACCCGACTGGTCTCCGGGCATGTGTAGTAGTGGAGTGGATGCAATTCTGTAACTAAGGGGTGATGAGACGTTAAGGATGAGGAAGAAAAGATCGCGCGCAGCCCGTGGCCCGTTTGTAAGAGTACTGCTCTGGCATTCGCCTGATGTTGATGGGAGAAGCCACGGAAAACTACCAATCAGAGCAGCCGACCGCTTGAATTCTCCTCCAGACAGCGACAGAATTCGACCTAGCCATCTCGTAAGGAAAATCCTGCCACCGCCGGGACTCGCACTCTACGGCCTCCCGGTCAGGGGCACAGCAGTGACGAGTTGATGCTTTCAGCCACCAAACCCTTTCTGACGCACAGGAGGGAGCGGAGAAAGACGAGCGGCGGAGGAGAATGCAGCAGCGAGAAATGGGAACGGAGGCGAGAAGACAACTGCGCGGGAAAAGGAGGGGGACGAGGAAAAGGACTCGGCACTAGAGACAGAGGAGACGGCTGGGGACCAGGAAAAGGAGGCAAGGCGGCGGCAGCGCGCCTTTCGCGGATTAACGCGGAGACAAAGCGGCGAATTGTTGCGTTTACATTTGCGAGGCGACGCAGCGACGCGAGGCGAGTTAGTTAGTTCCAGGGTTGGCACCGCTCGAGGAGGAGGCGGAGGCGGCGGCGACTTCGCGCGCGAGAATTCACAAGAAAACTCTTCCGCGGGTGAAATAGTTGGCGCAGAACGCAGGCGCGCTCCAGGCCAAATGGGAGGAGGAATTTCGGGAGAGGCCACGACGGGGAAGAAACTAAAGGCGAAGACGCACTAGAATACACTGAGAACAGATGGACTCTGTGCAATTTGTAGGAGGTAGGAAAGCAAGGGTACGAAAAAACCGAGATATAGAGCCGTGAAAGTTATGCAGGTAGGGAGACCCAAATTGACAACGATCATAACGAAATAGAAAAGAAATAGAGAAGAAACAGCACCTGTGTGAAACGTGTGTGTTTGCGTGCCCGCATGTTCCCTACCGAAATTGAGGAAAAATTGTGTGACAATGAAAAGAAAGAAAGAAAGAAAGAAAGAAAAAGTTCAGAATATAAGATGAAGGAACGAGACCGAAGGAATGAAGGAGATACAATAGGAACCTCAAATGGCGAAGAATAGAAAAATGGGGAAAAAAGAGAGCCAGAACGCGAAGCAAACAAGACATCAAAACACTACCCCACAAGTTCGCGTAACAAAAGTTACGTCGGTCGCAAAAACTCTCATCAAACACGTATAATTCCCTCTTAAAACAAACCCTCACCCAAAAAGAACTTCCCAAAGCCAAGTCATCTTCCCCAGCCGGCTAACTACCTTCCTGCAACCCCGGCGGCGGCGGCGGCTGTAAAGAGTTGTCGGTGTTGGCGCCACCGTTCCGCTTTGATTCGTTCGAAGAGCTGCCTCGCACACGTCCCTCGGGACTCCCGTCGCTCCCATACGCGCTAGCGCGCCCCGAGCGAGGAGGTCGGAAGTTCGTCAGTGGGGTGGGGTGGGGCGCAATTCCCTTCCCCGCTCGCCCCCATTCCCCCACCGCCGCCGCGCCCTGCGCCCACGTGACGCGCGCACCAACTCGCCAAGACGCGCCGCGCCGCGCCCGTGCCGCATGCTCCCCGCAGGGCCCGTCGCAAACGCCGCCAGTGGGCCCAAGCGCACGGAGTGGTGAGACGGTTAAAGGGAGAAATAGAAGCAGCAACTCCTCCATATTTTAATATTAAAACGAGGAAGGTTATTAAACAAAACAAGTTTGATTCCTGGCGCGGCAACTGCTAATTTGATTGGTTGATATCAAACGCGACGACAACGGCCTATTTGATTGATTAATTTACAAGCGCGACACCGGCCGATTTCACTGACTGATTTCAAGCGCGATAAAGGCCGATTTGATTGATTGATTTCAAGCGCGACAAAGGCCTATTTGATTGATTTCAAGCGCGATAACGTACGATTTGATTGGTGGATAATTTTGGGCGCGACAACAGCCAACTTGATTGATGATTCCGGCCGCGTTAACTGCCGATTTGTTTGATGGTTACGGGCGCGATAACTACCGTTGATTGTTCGATGATTTCGGGCGCGAACTACTGTCTATTTGATTGATTGATGATTCCGGGTGTCGCAAGTGCCGATCTGATTGACTGATGATTCCAGGCTCGCAAATTGCTATACTGCGATTTTTCTAACTTTGCCCCTCAAAGCCCGTCTTTGCGATGGAATATGTCCGGATATTTCACGACGTTCTCAGTCATACCGCCAGATATCGCATGATCGCGACCGTATCAAACAGTACTTGCGATCATGCTTCTTCTAGCGGCGGGACCGACAAAGATGCGAAATGCCGTGGCATATTCCATCGTGGCCATTGGAGCTTGAGGGGCAGAGTTAGAAAAATCGCACTGTAAGAGAATTAGTTCAGTAAGTGCAGTGCACGTTTTTTTTTGCTTTGAGGGACCATTTGCGTTACAATTTTCAGCAATGACTAACGAAAAATAACAAGATGAAACTGTAATCGAAATAAAAGGTGCAACATTTAAAAAAGAGCTTCGTATATCTGTTTTAAATACTTGTAAAAAGATGATAATTTTGGTATCCGTCTGCATTTAAAATTCCGGCTAATATTGATACGCAAACTGATGTCCGAAACTCCCCGCAGGGGAAGTACAGCTGGTTGTGTGGTAAGGCTGGTGTAAAGTTGTAGATGTACTGCATGTAAAAGATCCTCAAGACTACAAGAAGCAAGTAATATTGAAATCGCCTGATTCGTCACCCGAGAGATACCTTCTTTCTCTACCAGTTGCTGAAAGAAGCGAAGAGAAATTTGCATAGTCACGAGAAAGAGCAGTCCTGCTGGCCCGAGCCCCGCCACAAAAAAAGGCATGATTGAATTGAACATTCCACCCTCATTGCCACTCATCATAAAAATGAACCACCAGTCTACACACCCGTCAGCAAGGATGTTCTCGTCAAGCACACATTACATTCAACCCCTGTGACGTACTGGAGTGAATGACACAAACACTATGTTGAAGATAACAATATTTACATTTATTTACAAGAACTTAACAATTAAAGAATGTTACAAATACTATTTAAACCCCGGCAACCTTTTTCTTCACCTTAGCCGTGAAAACCCCATGACTGTCCCTAGGCCCTACAGCCCAGTGCCACTGCTCGAAAGCAGGTATGATGCGATGCAATCGGACGTTAAGTCCCCGGTATACACATACCTACATGGCCTGGCGTCAAAAACCGGTCTCCGTCCCGGAAACCACGTGCTGAAGTGCACTGGAGATCCCACCCAGCTTCTCGGCTAACAACAAGCTCTACGAATCTATCTGAATCTCCGCGAGCGCAGAAAGCGCCATGCTGTCGGTGTCCCCAAGCTCGATGGCTAGCCAATTCGAGGGGTCTTGCACACTCGTCCCAGACTCGTCACTAACCTTTCTCAACGCTTTGTTTGCGCGGGTTGTTTCCTGAAGTAGTCACATCCTGTCGGCCGCCCCTTTATTTTTAACTCAGCTGCGCCCTTTCACTACAGCTTCCGGCTCAGGTATGCCGCTCGCTTGGAAACGTTGCCACGACGCCACACCCCCTTTCCGGAAAAAGTTGGCCCCGGCGCCTAGGCACGGCGACCCACAGCGCGCGGCGAGGCGGGGCGGGGCGGGTGCTCAAGGGAAATCCGAGAGCGGGATAGGGGGGGAGAGGACTGGAGCGGCGGGAAGCGAGGCGGCGAGGAAGGCGTAAAGGGAGGGAGCGGGGGTGCACTCTAACGACGGCGCTTCATTATCCCGCCGTAAGCGCGCCAACGACGACGACGACGAGGGGGGCGAAGACGACGACGGCGACGAGGGTGAGGACGAGGGCGTGGGCCACGGCGCCGGAATATCGACGGCGCTGCGCGGCGCCAACCGCCGGGTCACAGGTCACGCCACGCGTCCTCGGGAGAGAGGGACCCTCTCCTCCACGCACCCCGTGAGGATCTTCCGTAAGGTGCGCACATAACGGCAACGACTCCTTTACGACGACATCGCTGCTCCGGTATGCCAAGAATTGCTACACTCCTTCGTAAGTGACTCCCGCGGTTGTTCGGTACAAACGCAATTCGATTGCCACAAGCAGGTAGCAAATAACCGAAATTCTAGAATCCAAGAATATACACAACTATGAAATGAAGTATAAAGCCACTTCGGTTTAGGACTATTTTGTGGGTTTCAGTCAGACATTTGGAGTACTAGGACATTTTACCCTAATAGTGATAGTATGTATAAATTTGTCGATCTTTTGATAGCATGCACATCTCAACAATGGAATACCAATCATATCAGGACAGCCAACTTCAGACTAATAACACTGGTCCCAAAGTCCAGATATATGATTCTACCATTTGATTTTCTTTGATCTGCGTGGCACGAGGGTTCACAGAGTAAGGAAATGACCACTCTTTCGTATCAAAAATATACAAATGGGCTTGTGTACAATACACGCGTTTATTACCAAGGATACACACGGTAGTCAAAGTGTCAAATCTCCCATCTCCATTTCCCACATCGATGATCCCTGAAAAAAAAAGGGGGGTCACGTATTTCCTCACTCACCGTAGATTTCCTGGTGACCCCACTGCTTTACGACTGCTGCATCAATCTCGCTTGCCCAACGCCGGATCTTCCGGCGCCTGCCCCCCCCCCAAGACGTCCCCGAGCCGCCACGCGCGCAATAGGCCTCCGGGGAGGCGGCGGGAGCCGGGCGCGGTCTTTTGTCGCGTCGCGTCGGGTCGTCCTTATCGGGCGCGGTGTAGCGTGGCGCGCGCCACGCCGCGGCGGGGCCCTGGGGCACGGCGGTAAAGCCGGGCCAGCCGCCGAGAGGGAGGGGGGGGGAGCTAGCGCCACCTGGCGGCTAATTGTGTCCGGTCCCAAAGGCTCCGGCCAAATGCCGCCCTGCCCTGCCGCGCCCCGACCCCGCCCAGCCCAGCCCAGCCCAACTCGGCCCGCCTCGCCCCTCGAGAACCGCATGAGGTTGTAGGGCGGTGGCGATGGTTGCACGGGGTCGGCTGCAACGGTGATGTTCACGATGCCAAGGGGAAAGCAAGGAGCGGCAGTACAAGGATTGATTAACTGATTGATTAGTGATTCCTGGCGCGTCAACGGCTACGATCTATAGTCCCGTATGTGTAGTCCTTTTTATGGCGGGAGGTGGTGGTGGTGGTGGTGGTGATGATCTTCCCGCGCTGTATCGTGAGATCAGGTGCCGATCTACACGTCTGCTTGCGGGGTTTTTCCCAACCTGTAAAGTTCAACTGGGTACCTCAGGAATGCAACCAGGTATCTCTGGAACTAATTACTGTCGAAAATCCTTTCGCCGTAAGGACACGAACCACAGGACCTCCCCTGTTAGAGGACTGCAGTAACATACATTGATGTCACGAGCCACCTAAGCCTGGAGTATTACGGGGAAGAATCTTCGTTGGCAGAAATGGAGACGGTAGCGACTGAGTGAGTTACGTAGCGTCAATTACGGAAGTCATTACTCTCTTAAGAATAGTGCACGTTACATTCCAAGAGGTGGCGGTGTTCTTACGCAGCTGAAACATGAGATCCCGCGACGGCATACGTGAACGCTTGCGGAGTGTCTCTCTTTAAGATGTCTCCCCGAGCGGGCCACCGTCCCACAGAGGACGCGCACCAAGTTCCTGAATGTATGATAGTGCAGTGCGAGTAAGTGTACGTGCGGGGGCGGCAGGGATGAAGGCGGCAAAAGGAGAACTCGGATGACGGGAGTGCAACTAGGCCAACGGAGGGGAAGGGTGATAACGTAGAGAAGGCGATAGAAGGGGTGACTAGGAGGCGGCTCCTTATAGAACGGAGCAATGCTTGGAATACAAAATGAGAATAGAAAAGATAGATTCTGGGCGTAGCAAGCGATAAGATCAAGTCCGTAAGTGTAGTGCATGTTTGGTGTTGGTGTTGGTGAGTGGTGGTTGGTGGTGGTGCTTGCGGGTAGTGGTTGGTGGTGATGGTTGGTGTTTGTGGTTGGTGGTGGGTGGTGGTGGTGGTGATGGCGAGGGGTGGTGTGGTGGGGGTGGCAGTGGTGGCGGGGAGTGAGGTGGGGGCGGTGGGGGGCGGTGATGGCGGCGGCGGCGGCGCTGGTGGCGGTGGTGGTGTGGTGTGGGGGGTGATGGTGGTGGACGGTGGGTGGAGGAGTGGCGGCTTCCCCCGCTAGATGGCGAAATCTGGGAACAATCCACACGGTTGGGGGATTTTCCCCAACCAGGTACCTCTGGAGCCACCTATTAACGAAAATTCTTCGACCGTCGGGACTCGAACCCTAGGACCTCCTGGTCAGAGGCACAACACGAGAAACGAGGAAAGCGACCGAGAGGGTGTCGGAAGCGACAAATGTTGCGTGGGTGGCAGCGGAGACTGTACAATGGTAGCGAGGGACGGCGGGGTTGGCATTAGGGACGATGGTGGTGGCGGTGAAAGCGAGGGCAGCGGTGCCGCTGACAGACCCGAGGGCGGTAGCAGCGGCTGCAGCGGTGGCGGTGTTGCCTGCAAGACCCATGCAGTATAGACACTCCCTCAGGCTATTACTAATCTCCGGTTTCACTGGATGTGATTACGCATTGTTGATAAGGGTGCAACCGACCACGGTGGAACAGTACAGAGCACGTAATAGAGTAGGGCTAGAATTGATCAAAATTATATTCACGTTATCTCTTATTACTGGTAGAGTGTTTCTGGCATTCAAAGAGAAACAAAACATTAAAATGGGTGTGCTCTAAACGAACTGGTCTTGTCTGAAACTTATTCTTTTCACTTTTTCAACTAATTCAATACTTTTTAATTAACAAAACGAAGCAGATCTGAAACTTCCAACAGCAGCCAATTCTTTGAATGTTTCCATTTTTTTGCGACATTTCTAATGTATAATGGTGAGGATGAACCGTCCTTTGTGATTTTCTAACAGTATATTAGTAGGTCAACGATAGTGGTGAACAAATAAGTACGTAGTACGTTCTAATAAGCAAGTACTAATTAGTAGGTACACCACGATTAACTCTGTAGATTATAATTATTTTTCAGGTAATCAATCTGAGTTTGCAGCCCTATTTACAGTTACTTTGTTCAAATGTTCTATAATTCTTTAATGCAATACATACATTACTCGAAATTATGAACACACTTTGAAAAGCAATCTCAACAATCCTCACTGAGAGTACTTGCAGCATGATACATGTAAAACACAGGGAAAATGTAAATCAACCTACCGTTATAATTATTTTCAAGTTGACCATTTCGTCTTGTTATTTTCAAAACTTTCCTACTAATGTTCCTCGGGCTAAAGTGACCAAACTGACGCATTATATGATGCAAATGTAGTTTCTTGCGAGGTCACAAGAGATTGCAAACGATCTCAAAGCTTTTATCTTCCATTTGCGATCGGTCATCTTTATTAAGATGCCAGTTTCTAAGTTTTTGTGCCATATTCGTATTGGAGTAAATGAATGATTTTGATGATTTTACCTCGCACATGATAATGAATGAGGGGGAAGGGAAACGGGGTTATTCTGAAGAAGGAAAAAATCCTATTTGGCCTCCACAAATCCTACAAGGGTCGACCAGGATTTGACGTCCGTTACGTAAAGGTGGAAGGCGAGCGGGGCACCATGTGACGCGGAGTGCGTTTCGACAGAGGTATTTCATGCGGCGCCCGCAAAGTTGAACTTTCCTGACTGCGGCGCCGGAGAATGAGTCGAAGAGCAGTTTCGCTCCAGCAGAAATCTGAGCGCGCCAATAAAGCTTCCGTTTGCTCGCCCTGTCGCCAACGGCGACATCGTCGCCACTACTTACACTAGCCGCTGTTACAGCAGACGACTGACTGAGGATGCATGCATTCTTGGCACGACTACTGCCGGTACTTCAGACGTTTACTTACGTAAATCCCTTCACTTCCATTTCATTCTTACTTATGCAATCAGTAGAAGATACATAGGATAGATTTCGGGTCTCAAAACAAATTTTCACCAAAATGAACGAAAAGCAAGCTTTTTTTATTTATATTTGTCTTGTATTTCTTTATGAAATATATTCTCTTTGGTCAGTTCAGTATCTAAAAAGCAAACTTTTCTTTTCTTAAAATTGTTTTATTGCAAAACGTTTTATAAGCGTTTAAATAAGCAGGTTTATATTTTATAAAACTTTGATACAGAACCTGAAGATGGGATGAAATCACCTCCGTTGTTGTGTGCTTATAAAAACCTTTTGTACTAAAGAATTTTATGAAGAAAAGAAACATTTGTCTTTAGATGCTGGCCAAAGAGAACATATTTCAAAGAGCACGCTTTCAAGTAGCAATAATACACGAGCCCGATTGCATTTACAGCTATATTTATAAATTACACAGACAAGTAAAATGTTAAGGAGAACTATTCCAAAAGTTTTCCAGAGTTCACACTGACTCCGGAGCACCAGTAGCAATCTCTTTCTTTTGCGTTATGTGGTCTGCGGTCTCTTCACTTAGCAGGCAAGTTTCTTACAATTATTCACCTATTCAACGAACTTTCTCATTCAATAAATCGAAATTCGGTTGCTACAGTTTCAAGTGAGCGTGAGTATTGGGGTGAAGGAACTCGAACGGCTTCAGCAAGACGTTCTAGCAATGGATGGCGGATTAACCGCTCCTAAAACCCAGAGGCAACATGAAGTAGCTATAGTGCCTCATACGAAGGAAAATCACCGGACCTCCATCCGGAGGGAGCGAAACGACGTATCAAGGCGAGCACAGTCGTCGAATAGTGGAGGCTCCGAAAGCAGACGGCCAGGGGATTGACTGCACGTGGCCAGCAGCGGAGCGACGTAAGCGGCGATGAGATGTCGCTGAAGCGTCGACAGCGCGGGGGCCGAGCCATTGGCACGAGGGTGTCGGGCAAAAGCTGTAGCGTGACAGAGGACGACGCGGTCGCGGCGGCGGCGGTGGCGGTGGCCGGCTTCATTAGCGGTGCGAAGGCCAGGCGGGACTTCGTCCGTTCCGTCCCGTTCTGTCCCGTCCCCCTGTCGTCCCCCTGGGCGGCGCGGGATTAACCTGGCGCCGTAATTGCGGCGGCCCGGCCGGGCTGGGCGAGGGGGGAGGGGGTCGGAGGGAAAGAGAGGGGCGGGGAGGGGAGGGTTTGGCGAGGGGATGGAGAGGGGGGGCGCGGTGGCTGGCCGGTGGCCGCGCCGCCGGAAGCAAACGAGCAGCGCGGGATTAAACCGCTCGCCAGCGATTGCGTCGCCGGGCAGCCGCCCGGAGCCCGCTCCACGCCCGTCCCACGCGCTCGCACCCGACGCTCCCCGGCTCGCCCCCAACGGTGCCCTGCTGCCTGCCTCTCGCCTCGTGTGATTCGACTCTCGTCCGCTGCCTCTATCCTCGTCTCCCTTGACACTTGTCTCTCTCAACTCTGGACGCATCTCGCCCACCTAGTGGCTCTTGCCTGGCCCATCCTTCGGCTGTTGTCTTTGTACTTCCTCTTAGCTTTAGCCTCTGAAGTAACTTTTGTCTCTTGCCTCTGGACTATCTTTTGGATTTTGCGTGTCCACAACCTCTTGGTTTTAGTCTCTGGACTACCAGTTGGTTCTAGACATTGGAATGCCTTTTCCCTCTGGACCTCTTGGTTCTTGCCTTTCTTGGCTTCAGTGTCGTCAGTGTCGCTACATCAGTGTTGTCAAGGTCGATACCCACGAGCGGGAGTCCGTGGCACGAGTGCTACAACGAAATTTCCTCTCCACGCAGTTCATTACCCCGCCGCAAGAGACAACGCCATCACTATGAGACACAAGAGACAACGCCAACACCATCACAAACGGCGGGGTTACCAATAGTTTCCTCTGCCGACGCTAGTGGCGCACAGAAACTTGTGGCATGGCACGGTGCCGCGAGGGGTGCCACGGCCACCAGTAGGAGACCTTGACACCACTGCGCTACAATGACGTCACTACGCTGACGTTCAAGCTCCCGATTGGATGAAACCGTCAACAGCTGATTTTTTCAACAGCAGAATAAGGAAAATCGCAGTATACACGTAGCCCTCTCACCTCCTACTACATCACCTGCTACTCGCCTGGTGCTGGCGACCATGACCCCAGCGCGTCGCGGCGGCGGCGGCGCGAGCACGGGAGCGAAACTCGACACGACAGTCCCACTGATTGGAATTGGTTGAAGCCGCCCGCGGTTTCGACGATAGCGATTGGAACGGCTCGCAGCCAGATGAGATTGGTTAAAAAGGGAGTACAGTAACGCGAATGTCTATAGGCGCCAGGTGTAATAGTGTACAATAGATAGCTCACGAGTAGAGGGTAGCACGTGAGAATTACACGAAAAACGCCGATTCGGTATGAGATTGGTTAAAAAGGGACTACAGTAATGTGAATGTCTATAGGCGCCAGATGTTATAGAGAACAATGGATACCTCACGAGTAAAGGGTAGTAAGTAAGAATTACACGAAAAACGCCGATTCGGGAATCCGTTTGGTAGAATCAATGAACAAAATGAAATAAAGTAAACAAATACCTTTGTACGGAGTAGTGTGAAAGTAAATATCATCGAAAAGTATTCACCGCTATATTTTAGACTTGTATACTGATACAGATAACGCTGACGAGTGGAGAACGAAGTAATAAATTTGGTTAAGATACAAAATCAAGGTAAGATAAACAACTTTACAAAAAGGAAAGCTGCATATTCTTGAGAGATACAATAAATAGGTTCAAAAGTTTTAGATCTGACCACCCTTTGCTTTAACAAAATAATAAAAAATAAAAATACATTTCAAAATTCACGGACAAGAATTAAAAATAAACTTCTGGAAGAAGCAATTACATGATTATTTCTTTGGCATTAATTCAAAATTATTTCATTGGCCATCCCGGAATTGGTTTTGTAAATGAATGAAGAATATTGAAATAAAATAGAAAAGATTCGTGTGGAGTAAAGTGAAAGTAAATTGCAAGAAAACGTAATCAGTGCTTTATTTAGCCTTGTATACTGATACTGATAAAGCTGAGGGGCGGAGAATGAAATTAAAATTTTCATTGAGATACAAAATTAAGATAAAATTTTAAAAAAATCAATGAAAAAGAAAGTTGCATAATCTTAGATGTTCAAATTGCTTGGTTCAATTTGTAGATCTGACCACCATTCACTGTTACGAAATAATTTTTCTTTTAATTCAAAATTCACAGAACAATAATTTAAAAAGTATATTTGTCAAGAAGCAATTAGTTGGGAAACTTTCCCCACTGGCCACCCTGAAACTGAAACTCATGGACAACCACTATAAACAGCCGGATCTGCCCCTGCTACACACTTCGCACGGTGCCATCCCGAACCAAAGATGAATCCGCCGCTACAGCATTTGGAAGAGAAGGGAAAACGACAGCTTCCAGAGTAAAGGGCAGGGGGGAGGCTGCAAGAAAAGCGAGACGAGAGAGTCTTCGCAGGGAGAGGTAAGGAGATAAAGCGAACACAACTTCCCGGAAAACGCGGGTCAGGGTGTATGAATGATGAGGATATTTCTGGATTGTGACGTCTCGATCCATCTTCATTTACCGACGCATTCTTCAAGAGATGGAGCGATCGCTTGCCCGGAAACTTCTCCATTCGCTCCACGGCTGCAGGGAAGCCATTTTGGCGGGGGGCGAAACTTTTGTCGTTCGCAGTCGGAAGAAGTTAGAAAGCGACCTCATTTCATTAACGGTAAAGAGTGAATGCTGCTCGAGTCTGCTCGGAGCCATGAATTGGAAATGTCAATAAGAGTGGCAAAAATGATAATCGTCAAAAAAATTATGAGAATTGCTTAAGCACGGCTACTTTGTTACATCACAAGAGAGAAAACTTGAAAATAAATCTCTGAAAATTTCAAATTTTTCACGTCGTCCAATTTCGTTAAAGACGAAGTTTCTTTGATTTAGTGGCGTGAAGTATATTTCGAAATCAAAGCATGATTTCGTGCTGATAAATTATATACTGCGCGTAATACGTATTTGGGAATCATTCCGATTTACAAAAAATATGTATTCACATCTCATAAATGGTTGTTTGTTGTAATCTTTCAAACAAAGTCGCGGGCAAAAATCCGGAAATAGTAGCTAAAGGTGAAACGATTCCCACTGAATCATGAGCATTTCCAGGAGGAGGGACGGGCAATGGAGCCGCGCCCTAACTCCTTTCGAAATCTACAATTTTTTTAAAATGTTTAAATGCGGCAAAAGACTAGTTTGCTAACATTACCAGCTCATTCCATTTCTGATGTTGATATGGAACACCTCAAACACGAGTAAGCTTGAAATAGCTGAGTGAATTTAAGCCTCAATAGCAACAACTAACGAATTTTTAAAATGTAATGAAGCATTGGAGGGATGTTGAAATTGATGTACTTTTAGTAGAGAAGAGGATAAATAAAAATATTGTTATATTTGTTTTATAAATAATTCAAATTTAAAATATATTTTGTAGTATGTAATACATTTGTATGCGCAGTGAGTAATTGGGTAAGTCAAATTTCTCTCCTTTTTAACGAATGCCTTTTAAATTTTGCGCAGTGTGTAAAATCGTGATTTTGGAATAAATCAATAAAAATTGGTAAAATGTACCGTACTGGGAGAGGTGGCTCAGGTTGATGCGGTGCCATCAACTGATGTCACCGCAGTGCCTCTCACTCAGATGTTCTAGGTTCGATTTCCGACGGTGGCAGGATTTTCGACACTAACCAGAGAGCTAGGATTGTCTAAAATCCTACAACCACAGTAGAAAATTCATATTTTAGACCACTGTGCAAACTTTAAAAGGTGTGCTCTGAACAGGAGAGAATTCTGACATACCTACTAAAATATAACAATAATCTTATTGACCCCCCTTTTCTGCCAGAAGTATGTCAATTTCGGCTAAACTTAAAACATTACAATTTTAAAACTTGACTACTTGTTAATAGTGCGACATAAATTCACCCAGGCCATACCATTGTGAAGCTTACATACGTCGAAGGGTGGCGGCCTGTCTGCAGTCGTGGGAGGGCCGTCCTGACGTCAGACAGCTGGAGTGACACACCCGCGTCATCACCGCCGCCCCCCGCCCTGGCTCCAAAGGGGCAAGTGGCACCCACGAGGCCAAGCAGCACGCCACCGAGTGACGTACGAGGGTGGCCGATCACTCGTGACGTCAAACGACCCATCCAAGTAGAACGCCCGACAGATTATAGAGCTCGTAACTCGCGTAATGACACACTAACGAGCGCAGATCAAACTTCGACCGGTCAGAGGAAGTGCGCGCCGCATTGCATGAGCGGATTGCAACGTTTACGATCGTGTTCTTTAGCAACACCTGGCGAATTTGAAGAAGAGAGAAGATGATTCAGGCGACTAATGTTTGCGCTTGTTCTTGTCCAGAAAATATTAACTACATTGGGGCATCTTCCCTTACTACCCACTACAAATCCGCGAACTACTCCCTTTCTCAACGTCAGTACTTATCTTTATATTTTTTTCTAAGTTGAGAGATGATGGAGTTAGGTAGGCCCTAGCAGGACGCTTAGTATGTCTGGAAATTGTGAAGACTAGGAAGTGTGTGTGTGTGTGTATGTATGTGGTGTGTGTGTGTATTGTGGTGTGTGGTATGTGGTGTGTGTGTGTGTGTATGTGGTGTGTGTGTGTGTGTGTATGTGGTTGTGTGGTGTATGTGGTGTGTGTGTGTATGTGGTGTGTGTGTGTGTGTATGTGGTGTGTGTGTGTGTGTATGTGGTGTGTGTGTGTGTATGTGGTGTGTGTGTGTATGTGGTGTGTGTGT
>JAHLJT010002630.1:7368366-7380953 GCA_031308135.1 Acheta domesticus
ATTTTTGTGTATTACTTAGAAATATGTTCAAGGTCGAAGGTTGCCGAGAAAAAGTACCGGAACATAGAAACGTTGTTCCTGTTTGTTTGTTTTTAAGAAAAAGAAAAGAGCAAACAATTGAATTATTTGTTGTTTCACTTAATAGCTAACTTTTTGGAAGTATTACTTTTACTTAACGACCAAGGAATTTCAGTACTAAATTATCTGATTGACCCTCGAAAGAAAACTAATTGTTGTTATTTTATCTTGTACGGGATGATATATAATTAGGGATATCATAGATAATATAATGGAATTAATTCAAACATGAAATTCATTCCGGTATATTTCTGCGTAAGAGTGGAATGTAAACAGAAATTTTCGTGTAGGACACAACGCTTGCGCGAGGGAAAAGTTATCCGCGAACGAAGGATTAGTTATCTTTGCAGCAAAAAGCAAGTTTGCTGTTATAATCACTGAGATATTACGAATCTCCGGTGTTTTATAATATTAATGGACTCGAGCTTCTGTCTATTGAATATTTTCTAGTACTCATTACGTATGACTTTTGTGGCAGAACTGTAGTTACAGATTCTAGTTGTTTCGTATGATATTCGCCTTAAAGCGAACTCTTGTCTCCTTTGAATTTGTTTTCTTTTGAAACTTCTCATGACATTGAGACAATCCTCCATTGACAGGTTTTAGAACATTCCGAATTCAAAACTTTACAAACCGTTTTACGTGACAGCAAGAATGTTCTTTTCGAATCGCCCCTTTTTTACCCCACGAGTTAACTGTGCTTGTTTATCGATATTTTCAATCGAAAAATATTTAATGTCGAGCAGAACGCCTCTCGTACGAGAGACAGCAGATGTTCGTCGGCTGGACGAATACCTGGGGTATTCGTCGAGTGCGCCCCGCGGCTGCACGTACTTGCGGGGGGGGGGAGCGCTACGCGAGGATATTGGAGACAAAGTGTTTGCGCTGCGGGGCAGCATGTAAAGCACCAGGCGCGGGGGGAGCGGCAGCTCGCCTTCCCCTTCCCCGCGCCGCCGCCGCCCTCGCCGCCGCCCCCGCCCTCGCCACCACCGCCGCCGCCCCCGCCGCCCTGCCGCCCCCGCCGGTCCCCGCCCCCTGCCGCCCGCCGCCGCCGCCCCCGCCCCCGCCCCCTGCCGCCCACCGCCGCCGCCCTTGCCGCCGCCGCCCCCCTGCCGCCCCCGCTGCCCCCGCCGCTGCCTCCGCCCCCGCCCTAACCACCGCCACAGCCTCTGCCCCCGCCGCCGCCACCGCCGCCCTGCTCCGCGCGCGCCGCATCGGCTGTCAAACGGCTCCGGCTTTTAAAGGAAGCTGATTTATCGCCCGCGGGATTATCCCCGGTGCCGCGCGCCCGACACGGACAAACGGCGGCGGATGCGGCGGCGGCCGCGGTGGCGTCGTGGATACGTGGCCTCGCCCTCCGCGGCGGTCCTGGCGCCTGGCCGGCCCTCGCCACGGCGGTCGCCCGCGGTCGTTCGTTTCTGCTTTCGTCGCCTACGCCCTACCTGTCGCCGTTATCTTTGCCCCTTTTATCTTTCGCCGTCAACTTCACCCCGTCGGATTTTCACCCTTATCTTTGCCTCCTCCCTCGCCCTCCCGCTCGTGCTCGCCATTTTCCTTGTCCTCGTCGTTACCATTTTCCTCATACTCATTGATATCGTCGCCCTCGCGATCGTTCTCGTATTCACTCTCACCTTCGTCATTATCACCGTCTACATCCTTCGCTCATCCTCATCCTCCCTTCCCTCGCCATGGCAGTCGTCCGTTTCTGCTTTCGTCGGTATGCCCTTGCGTTATCTTCGCCCCATCGGATTTTGACCCTTATTATTGCCTCCACCCTCGCCCTCCCGGCCGTTCTCGCCATTTTCCTCGTCCTCGTCTTTACCATTTCCCTCATCCTCATCGATATCGTCGTCCTCACCATCGTTCACATGTTCATTCTCACTTTCGTCATTATCACCGTCTACATCCTTCACTCATCCTCATCCTCCCCTTCACCATCATCTCGCCTTGCTCCGGTCTCTAATTATCTTCGTTCTCTCTCTTGCTATTCGCCTCGCACCTTATCGTTGGTACACTCTCATACTCATCGTCGTTCTCGCCTCCCCCATCCCTATCGGCTTCCTGATCCTCACCACCACTCTCATTGTGTCTCTCACTTTCTTTCACTCTTTCTCTGTGGCATGCTCCTGGCACTTCTCAGGTTTTCTCTTAGCGTCGCCTTCACCCTTTCCCTCCGTCTTTCCGTTTTGCTATATTGCGTCTCCGACCTGGCTTTCCTCGCATTCCGTCTTCTCGATTCGGCCGTTGCTTCCCTGACCCTCGCCCTTTCACTGTCCGCGCTGCTCCCGCGCTTAACATCTCGCTTGCGTCATTGTTCTTCCGCCTCGAATCGAATTGAGCAGAGATCCCCCCCGCGGATCTTGCCCGCTCGCGCCCACTAAGCGCATTTCACAGGCGCGGGTTGGGGGACTCTACGCTGCTCGCTTTTGTGAGAGATGAAAAGTCGATACGAGGAAATATCTATAGATGAACTATTTGTCTTGTACAAGGTTGACGGCTTGTATGAGGCGAGTTGCAAATATTCATCTCTTTGTAAATCGTTCTGAAAGTGAAAATACTTCAAACTGGAAAACAACGTCAAATGGCTGAGAGTGAATGAGTATCGATTCCGGGCACGGTAATTGCCTGTATCATAAATAGAACCTCGATGTTTGGCAGAATACCTTTTGGTTATTGATACTATTTCATGACTTTTGACAATAGGAATCGCTTAATTGTGCTTCTGGAGTTGTTTTAGTAGATTTTCATTTAGCATATTTCAGCTTTTGATGCACGTTTTTTCCCATTTTGTCTTATATGTGCCTCTTCTGCCGTTTACGTCATTATTTTGCTTTTTTTCTCCTCTCAACGATTTCGATCAAGTTGGATATATACCTGCAAGCCTGGACAACACAAAGGCACGTTTGCTTTGTCTTTCTCTGGAATCAGAGACACTGTTATAAAACTAAATGTAAAAGGAAGAATATAACAATCAAGAATTTTGATTTTTTTCACTGATGTCGACAGACTTTGTACGTGCGGGAAGTAAATACGAGAAATCTCAAACTTTTTTTGAGTATATAGCCTCAGATCACTTCTGAGGACAGCTCTTTGTGTATGATATACCGTTCTCAGTATTGGCGATTACACAAGTGCGAAGAATCAAAAATATAATTCCTTTTTCAGAATTGTCAGATGCAGAAGAGAGCGACGCGACTACGTAAAAGAAATTCGTCCTACCGTATGGTCATGTGCAATCGAGATTGCCAAGAACGGATCGTTATTCTTACATGTATTGTGCGAATGAATATTTTAGAGTTAGAATAAAAATGTCAATAATTTAGAATAAATATGTGAAAATTTTAGAATAAATATGTGAAAAATTTAAAATAAATATGTGAAAAATTTAGAATAAAAATGTGAAAAGTTTCGAATAAAAATGTGAAAAGTTTCGAATAAAAATGTGAATAATTTTAATTTTTTACAATAATTCCTTTTAAATGTGCTTTGCTTACCTTTTTAGGTAAAATAAATGCCTGAACTTCCAGGTTATCCACATTACTGTTAATGTAGTGCGTGTTGTAGCCGAGAGGTGGGATCTCTCCCACTCTAACGCCGACTTACATGTCGACTTGAGGCGTTTTCCTCGAGGTGTATCCTTGTGGGGACTACCCCAGCCCTGGGTGACCACCAGTGGGAACTACTCTTAACTCCCGGTCATCCACTAGGCAATGGATGTCTCCAGCTGAGTTATCTGAGTCAGCATTGCCGCTGTCACTGCATCAACTCGGAGACAACCGGGAGGTCCTATGGTTGGAATCCCGGCGGTAGCGGATTTTCCGAACTGGCTATGTTCGAATTCAGCCGTTGGGTGGAAGACAATTCTAGCGGCCGGCTGCTCTGACTGGGAGTTTTTCGTGGTTTGTCCGATAAATATGAGGCGAATACCGGAGCATTACCCTAAAAGGCCCATGGGCCATGTGCGATCTTTCCTTTTATTCTCCCCCTCTTCCACACTCTCTCTCTCTCACACACACACACACACTCACACTCTCTCACACTCTCTCTCACACACTCACACACACTCTCTCTCTCACACACACACACACTTTCTCTCTCTCACACATACACTTTCTCTCACACACACACACTCTCTCTCTCTCACACACACACACACTCTCTCTCTCACACACACACACTCTCTCTCTCTCTCTCTCTCTCTCTCTCTCTCTCACACACACACACACTTACAAGCACTTCACAACCACGCACGTCGTAAGACCAGTCGACAGCTTCAGCTCGGCTTGTGCCTCGCTGGGGGAGATACAACGAGGGGGAGAACGTCTCTGAGCTAAATTCATACCACCGGTTTTGTGGCCTAAGTAATACCTTCTTTCCGCTAGTGGTGAAAGGAGTGTAGCAAAATGTGCGTGGTCAGACGGAAGAGCAGGCTTCATGGCCTGAGCCTCGTAAAATGAGGCACGTAAAATAAGGCATCAGTTCAATTCAATTCATACAAATGTCGGGATATCATTCCGCAGCACAGGCTCGACTAGGACGCTGTCCTGCTGGGGGATTACATCGAGGGATAAGTTACTTGCGAGCGAGTGTGTTTTTCGGTCCTCCTACGGTGAGGACGACCACCTCCCGGCAGAAAATATTCACTACATCATCGGTTGCAATTGAAAGAAATGCTCGGAAACATCAATCAAGGAATCATGCATACAATGGATGTTGTCTCTGGCCCATCCCAACCGGTAGACATTTAGTATTCCGCGTCTTCTTACGAGGCGCCACGACGACGCACTAAGACGCTCGCTCCCCCACTCTCTCCCTCCCACCCCTTTTTCGCCGCTCGTGCTCTCCGGCACGGCGTTGCAAAATGCAGACTTCATCAGCAATTACGTTGCTCCAACGCTCCCTTGCCCCGCCTGCGTCCGTGTCCTCCTCTTCCCCCCCCCGTTCCGGACGCGCCGGTTTTAGCGCGCGCGTGTTTATTTCAGGCGCCGAACGCGTTAACATTTCACGCCTCGTTCGCCCCGACGCGACGACGCGACGTGGCGCTGGCTGGCGGCGAGTGACGCCCAACGGGGTCGCTGTCGCCGACTGTCGTTGCTCGTCTGCCCGGCGATGCGCCGCTGCTCGCCCTCGTTCTGTTTGTTAAATTAATGGCTCGCCGTACCGGGAGAGGTGGCTCAGAACATCGACTGATGTCACTGCAGTGCCTCTGACCGGGATGTCCTTGGCTTCTGCTACCGACGATGGCAGGATTTTCGACACCAGTCGAATTCAGTCGCTGTCTGGTTGCACTCTGTGGAGTCGCTGTCGGTCTGTGACCGGTTTGTTAGTTGTTTGTTTTATAAGCAATTTTGTAGGTGATAGGGAGAGTTCGAGTAGGATGTGTTCTGAGTGGGGCTAACGAAGCCGCCCGATGTCGCCGCTCCTGTGCCTAGCAAGTTGCCATTTACCCCTGAATTAATGTTATACTGTGTTGTCTTTCGGATAAAGCGTTTATGAGAAGAAGATAGACATAAACGAAATGGTTTCATTTTTATTATATATATATATATATATATATATATATATATATATATATAGAGAGAGAGAGAGAGAGAGAGAGAGAGAGAGAGAGAGAGAGGAATGGTTGGTAATTTTTGAATTGTAATTCCACTTAACTGAACTTAATTGAACTGTAAATTGTCGCTTTACTTGCTTTATTCCAATTTTACTTAATAGAAAAAACGTGATGGATGTAACAATTTTCTACGTGAATAGAAACATGGAGGCGACTGGAGAGCCACTGCCCGCCCTGTGGCAGTAGTTTGTTATAAGGAAACGAATAGCTTACCAAATCGGTGTGTATCTAACTGTGGATGTATTTCGGTGTCCTAAAATACCGAGCTAGAAACGTACATCCTTGATTCGAACGTGATCAATATCTCTAGCTCGGTTATGTTCCTGTTAGGCATTGCCGTACGGGCAGAACTTTTCCATTTTCGAAGATGCCTTCTTCTATAAAGCAGGATATCATTCATCTAATGTGGATTATTCGCTCACCCTCTGTTTCCCTTCATACGACATGTGTATGAGTTCTGTCTTGTGCATTTTGTTTCAATTGTATTGATTGAGGGATAGACATTAGTCCTTCTGCCATAAAGCCTTTTGCTTGTTTTTCTCATTTCCACTTAGTATAAAGTAAATTACCTTACGTCAGGGACGCTAATATCTGAAATGTATCAGGTTGACCTTTGCAGGAAAGGATAAATATTACTTCAACCATGTATACGTAATACTCCAGAAGACCCACATGCAGACAGGTAGCAGTTTCTCTTTCAACTTACTGTATAATTACGAATTATTTACCATGATTAATTTTATAATTGATTCCGTAGAATGTGGAATAGAATTCCAGAGAATCTTGCTGTTTATGCAGATTATATTTTTTTTAAATTAGGGAACACCAGGAGTTTTTTTAGATGTCCTAATATTTCTGTTTGAATTCTATTTATTTAGTACTCTGGTTTCTTAGTCGAAATCTTGGAATGCAGAAATCAAGTTGGGACTTTCTAAATAAATTGTAATGATCTGTTCGTTTCGCGGATAAAATGAGACTCTCAGATTTAGAGAAGAATCGGAACTCGTGTTACGGGGCCCCATTGCTCACGGAAGTAGAAATTTTTCATTCTCCACTTCAGAGAAATCCTGAAAGGGATGGCACTGACAGACGGGAAACTGGAGGTAGTGAGATTGACTGCGAAAGTAAATAAATATCTTGTAGCTTTTAAGTTATTCGTTTCGAAGAGAAACTGAGTTTCTGCGGGTCGAGAAAAATCGGAGAATGATTAAGCGATCGGATGAAATGGTTAAAGACAAAATTTTCCTAAAAGAAATAGAATATTAAAAATAAGGGATTCTAAATTATATGGGGAAATGAAAAGTAAATTCGAGTATATGTGTATTTTAGTAATTTTTTCCTTTCACAAATGGCAGGAAACTTAAATATGCATTACCACTAAACTTTTGAAACGTGTTATGGGTTTCAAGGTACAAAGGAGAGTTGAAGGCGTTTGAGACGCGACGTTTTTCTGCTGATTCTGCTGTTGCGTTTGACGGGTTGCATACTTCACTTTAAGACTCAGTAGATTTCATCGATCTGAACCCAAGTTTTCTTATCGACATTTGTTAACGTTTACTCAAGGTGCGTTATTTAGTGGTATTATATTCAAACACAATTAAAGGACTCAGAGGAATATTGGTGTAACCGTTCCCTCCCCCCCCAAAAAAAAGCAAAACGAGTTATGGACACCATTAGGAATCTATGAAGACTAACTCCTTGTAAATTGTTGGTTAGGTCAGTTTTCCTGTGTAAAGAAAGATTGAAGTCACTATTGTTTCCCTTCACAACTCTTTCTAACCCCACCTATGTACTTTAACTTGAGTTTTTTCAGTTTTCTTAAAACGTGGCTTAGATCACCATTGCGCTGAGTCCTTCAATTCATCTAAAACTCGTACATCCGCTGGAATGCAGTATCTAATATTTAAACGTGCCATTTATGAACATAGATGAGAGACTCTGCATACTTCAGTACGCGCTTTTTTTCTGCTCAGAATCTGCTGACCTTTCGCGACCAGAACCGATTTAGTTGACGCTGCGGGAGGAAGCTATAATCCCGAAGCGAGATGAGTCTCGCCCGTCTACGTCAGTGGACGTCACTTGACGTCATACGCCCCCCCCTCGTCCTCCCTCCCTCTTATTCTATCGCTTTCCCCTGTCTTCTCACGCTCCATTTCTGTGCTCGCCCTTCTGCCCGTCCCTTCGCTCGTCGCTCCGACGGCTGCGGCCTAAGGTTGCGAAAAGTTATTATCCGCGGCTGAAATATTTCTTCGGCCGAGGCCCAGTTTAATGGTTTGCCGTTCTCGGCGCAGTAATTAAAAAATAATAGCCTATGAAACGCGCTGAGCGAGCCGGCCGCCCGGCTGAGGGAGGATGGGTGGGAGGTGGGGGAGGCTGTGGCAGAAGTGCAGACGCTGAGTTGGGGGGGGGGAGCTTTATTTTCTTTTTTTCTTTTTCTTTTTTTTTTTTTTTTTCGCCTTTGCGGCTTGACTTTGTAGCCGCATGTTGCCTTGTGTTGGATGGTTTTTAACTTGTGTTGAGGCGCTTGAAGGCTGGTGGGTGTGTCAGATAATTCAGAGCAGATACAGATTTAAGGTAATACACATAATTCTGAACACTATTCCCATTGTTCCCAGTATTCACTATTCCCATTATGAAAGGAGCGTAACGAAATTTGCGCGGTCAAACGGAAGAGCAGGCCTCATGGCCTGAGTCTCGCCACATAAAATAAGGCTATTCAATTCAATTGTTTTGTTTAGCTGTTGTCACAGATTGTTTAGCAACAACGCCCATTGGTTCTAATTCATAACTTTTTACCTCATGATTTTTTCTTGTCGCAAGATAATGCCCCCGCTTATTTGCCAGAAATGATTCGCTGGTTGCTGGCTAAATACCAAATATCAACGTTTTACTTACCACCTGGCCAGATCTGATATGTCCACATTATTTTGATTACCAAAACGTAAAATACATCTCAAGAGCTCAGGAGTCGACTTGGTTGAGGACATTCAGATAGCTGTGACTGATAAACTCAACACAGTTCCGAAATGAAAGTTTTAAGTGACCATGAAGATGCTAAAGACTCATGATGGGTACTATATGGCATCAAATAGTTTTTACTTTGAGTATATAACATGGAAATTCGAATAAAACTTTGAATTTGTATTTGTTATTGACTAGACCTGGAATTTATGACGTATGCATAGTAGTTTGCAAATTAATACTGGCTTGCGTTGTGTACACATGTCTCTGTAGTCATAGTTTTAATCGGTTCTCGGAATCTCCCGAATGTATGGCTGGTGATGCGGTGTATAACTTGTAAGTAAAGAGACGGTTAAGGAAGAAGACTGTCATTAAATAATCTGACAGGATTTCGATTTTTGTATGGCAATTCTTCTTGCTTTTCCCGAAAGCAAGAATTCAGGCACTGTCGGCTATATAATGGATTTCCTGTACAAGTAGACTGGATTGTTTCTTATGGTATGCTTCACACAATGTACCTACGCGAAATAATTATATAGGATGCTGAGTGAAGTGTAGTTTTGAAGGAGAACAGACTGTACAAGACGCTTGAGAAACGAAGCGAGCCGAAGCCATGTTTCAGTGCTGCCTGTGAGGGATAAGTCACTCCTGCGGAGTCCGAGGACGGGAGGTAGTAGGACGGAGGACGGAGCAAGAGGACGGAAGATTTGTAGGACATTGAACATTCTTAGCACGTTTCCTTTCTTAAAGAATACCTTGGTCTCTACACTGTACTTTCTCGGCATGTAAATCGGCCCTTAAAAGGCAACGCATTTCAGCCAGGAGTAGTTTTCCGTGAATACCAACGTGAGCGGTAAGTAGAAAAGAGGAAATCGTTTGTACGTTTGGATATCGAGAAAGCTTACTTTACCCCATAGAATTTTTCGAGTAAGAGCTGGAATTCAAACTTGTTATACTTCGGTTTTGTTATGCTACGCCGAAATTGTAAAATCTCAAAAACGTTTTAAGGAAACGTAGCAAATAGAGTTTTCAATGAGTAATGAGATAGTTTAATTAGCAATTCGTAAACAACTTACAAACCGGGTCCTATTATTAAGTATATACGATGCCGAGTGTTGAAGTGACAAATCTATGACGGTGTTAAAGGAAGACGACGTATTTGCTAGGCAACAAAGGCTGTATGTGTCAACAAGAGCTGGAATTCAAACTTGTTATATTTCGATTTTGTTATGCTACGCCGAAATTGTAAAATCACAAAAACGTTTTAAGGGACCTTAGCAAATAGAACAGTTTTCAATGAGTAATGAGATAGTTTAATTAGCAATTCGTAAACAACTTACAATCCGGGTCCTATTATTAAGTATATACGAACCGGAGAGTTGAAGTGACAAATCTATGACGGTGTTAAAGGAAGACGAAGTATTTGCTAGGCAACAAAGGCTGTCTGATAGGTTGAACCAGGATACGGATGTGGCATGATGTGAAAAGCTGTGTTCGCTTGTGGATGGTGGTAACGTAGTTGTTTACAGACTCTTTTCCTCTTGCTTAGTACAGGAGACTGGGTGTTCAGTTGGTATCATCTGTGCTTGTGGGAGAATTTTTTGCCTGCGTGGACGACAGTGACTGTGTGAGAAGCAGGAGCGAATCTTCCTTTGGTCGAAAGCTATCTGTTTATTGGCGACGAACATGGCGGACCAGTCCCACCGCCTGCAATGGCTGCAATTGCCTTTTGTCTCTGTAAATTCTCTCTTCGGGAGATTCTAGGGTGCTGGTCCCTGACAGAAGTGGATTTTCGAGACTAGATACGTTGTAAGTCGAATTCAGCCCCTGCTTGGGGAAAGTTTTACGACCGGCTACTCTGAACACTGGTTTTCTGTGATTTCTTCAATATGTATCAGGCGTACACTGGATCAAGTATCTCACCAACGGGTCAAGAACCGCGCGCTATCATTCCTTATTCATTCTTGTTCTCTTCCTCTCACACTTAAACGCGCACACATACACACACACACACACACATAAATACACACTACTATGTACCAAATTACCGCACATGGTGGGACACCAGTCGGGAGCCGAGTGACTGTCCCGGCTGAGGCAATGTTACTATAGGATGAGATTCCTCGTATGGTAGAATCCCGCAAGCCGAAATGTAGGTCAGCGCCGGATCTGACGCACCAGCGGAAAAGCAACACCACTGCCTCCAGAGATACTTACGCTACTAATGCCACTAGACCTACGGGATTAATGACCTCAGTAGTTTGCGCGCGGAGAATCACCAGTCACTCACTTCAGCATTGTTTGGGAATTACGTTTGCTCCTCTCTCAGCCTTTCGTTAACCCGACGAGGCACCGCCTCTGGCAAAGAAAGTGGGGAGAGGGCTGGCTGCAGCGTAGTATTCGAGGAGAAGGGACGGCTCCGCAGCGGAGTGCGCAGGCGGGGGTGGCGTAGGACAGTGGTGCACAATCGCTCCCAGTTTAGCTCCCGCGCCCTGCGAGAACCAGGACAGTTGGCATAATCCCCGACGGCCGAGCTGTCCTCTTCACTTTACTAATCAGAATTGTTGGTTCAGTGCTAAGTGCGAGAACGAATTTTTATTCACGGAGAGAAATGGAGCTAAATGGAGTTTCGTATGTCAGAAGATAGTGTCGGAGAAAAAGTAACAGCACAAAGTAAAATAAACGTTTAAAAAAGTATGGTCAAGTGTATTACAACCAGAGATTTCTTAACTAAATTTTGAAGTGTTTATTTTTATTTATATTTTATTTATCAATTTATGAAGTTTTGTTATTAACAATGAGAAATGGTTAAATTTTCTGTCCTTGTAATTTATATTTCAAGTATTTTCAAAATCAGTTGCAATAGTAATGATTGATCGTGAAATGTGTGAAAGTTGTCGAGCAATTTATTCTGAAATAATAGTATACAAAACCTCCCCCCCCTCCAGAAAACTACGGCCGTTATTTCAAGTTTTAGTTGAGCATAATTCAACACATTTCCGTCTTAAGAGCAGCAGGGCTCGGGCAGCGGTCACTTGCCTCAAAAGTGTAAAGTCTTTCACTAGAAGCCGGGAGACCGGTCGGGAGCTTACAGCTTGTCCCGGCTGGGGCGGTGCCCTGCTGGTGGGAGACACCTGGTAGAGGGGAAAAGCCCCAGTAGTCGATGGTAGGTCGCGCCAGATCTAACCATCCAGCGGGGAAAGGATCATCGCCACCTCCCCGAGAAAAAACACGCACTACACTTACGGGACTAATGACCTAAGTAGTGGACGTGCCCGGAAACACGAACAATCAATCAATCAAAACTAGAAGCCGGTGGGGCGCGGAAGGGCTGCCATGGCCGCTGTGGGGCGCGTTGCTGGGGCTCTTGTGCAAGCCGGGCGAAGAGGGCGTGGCTTGGCGAGTGCTTGTGTCGGCGGCGTTGCAGCCGAGAGGCTCCCCACCTCCTCGCCCGCGCCCGTTGCGGAAGCTCGCCTCCGTTTGCTTCCCGCCGCAGCGGCGGTGGTAGATACGGATGTTGATTGAAATGTAAATCGCCCGACATTTCGGGGTGCTTTCGCCGGCGGCGGCGCACGGAACCTGGGGCGCCGCGGGAAGGGGATGTGGGGCGCGGGTTGCCGTGAGAGGGTGGGGTGCTGGGGTACGATGAGGTGTGGCGTTGAGTTCCGGAGAGCGAACGCGGGGAGAGGGGTGCGGAAAGCGGGGAGGTTGTGCGCGGGAGCGAGAGTGCGGTGAGTGGCGAGTGGGCGCTGAGGCGGGGCATATTTGAGCTGTGTGTAGGCATCGTCGAGTGGGACAGGTGGGAGGCGCGGGACGCGAGGTGCGGACGCGAGCCGCGAAGTCGTTCTTGACCCCCGGGTAGCGGTCGCGTGGACACGGGGTGTGGAATGTGTGCGTGGGACACGGTGTGTGGGATGAGTGGCGTGGGACACGG
>JAHLJT010002630.1:7381953-7408731 GCA_031308135.1 Acheta domesticus
CCTCCTGGATAAGCTACTAATGCCACTGTACCTACGGGATTAATGACCTCAATATTATTGCGCGCGGAGAATCACTCTATTTGAATCAGTGAAATTGTCGCTATTCAATCAGTGAAAGCCGAAGTCACTGATATCTTCAGTCGGCAATGTGTAGTTTCGCTGACAATCGGCGAATATGCGAACCTTTTTCATAATGACCCGCCAGCATTTCACTGGTCGTCAGTGGTAAAAGTGCCGCGCCACCACTCGCTCACTGATCGTTCAGTTGTTCACGTGCTGCTGTTTCATTGTTTTCACTGATTCAAAAAGTGGACCCGATTTTTCACTGATTTGTTCAGTTCAATGAACTGATTGTCAGTGACAGTGGTTATAACTGGCACTATCAGTGAATAGTCACTGTCAATCAGTAGTTTTTTCACTGATTCGGGACTGAGAGAGTAGTCACTCGCTCCAGCATTGTTTGGGAATTACGTTTGCTCCTCTCTCAACCGTTCATTAACCCGACGAGGCACCGCCTCTGGCAAGAAAGTGGGGAGAGGGCTGCTGCAGCGTAGTATTCGAGGAGCAGGGGGGGGACGGCCCCGCAGCGGAGAGCGCTGGTGAGGGTGGCGTAGGACAGTGGTGCACAAGCGCTCCCATTTAGGAAACACGAATCATCAATCATCAAACCTAGAAGCCGGTGGGGCGCGGAAGGGCTGCCATGGCCGCTGTGGGGCGCGTTGCTGGGCTCTTGTGCAAGCCGGGCGAAGAAGGGCGTGGCGTGGCGGAGTGCGTTGTGTCGGCGGCGTTGCAACCGAGAGCTCCCCACCTCCTCGCCCGACGCGCGCTGCGGAAGCTTGCCTCCTTTGCTTCCCGCCGCAGCGGCGGTGGTAGATACGGATGTTGATTGAAATGTAAATCGCCGAATTTCGGGGTGCTTTCGCCGCCGGCGGCAACGGAACCTGGGGCGCCGCGGGAAGGGGATGTGGGGCGCGGGTTGCCGTGAGAGGTGTGGGGGTGCTGGGGTACGATGAGGGGTGTGCGTTGAGTTCCGGGGAACGACGCGGGAGAGGGGTGCGGAAAGCGGGGATGTGTGGCGCGGGAGCGGAGTGCGGTGAGTGGCGAGTGGGCGCTGAGTGCGGGGAGATTAGAGCTTGGTGTGGGTATCGTCGAGCGGGACATGCGGCGAGGCGCGGGACGCGAGGAGTCGTTCTTGACCCGGGTAGGGGTTCGCGTGGTGGACACGGGGTGTGGAATGTGTGGCCCGGGACTTGGGGTGCGGGACGAGTGGCGTGGGACACGGGGTGTGGAGTGAGTGGCGTGGGACACGGTGTGGAATGAGTGGCGTGGGACAGGTGTGTGGAATGAGTGGCGTGGGACACGATGTGTGGAATGAGTGGCGTGGGACACGGTGGTGTGGAATGAGTGACGTGGGACACGATGTGTTGAATGAGTGGCGTGGGACACGGTTTGTGGGATGAGTGCGTGGTACACGGTGTGTGGAATGACTGGCGTGGGACACGGTGTGTGGGATGAGTGCGTGGGACACGGTGTGTGGATGAGTGGCGTGGGACACGGTGTGTGGAATGAGTGACGTGGGACACGATGTGTGGAATGAGTGACGTGGGACACGGGGTGTGGATTGAGTGGCGTGGGACAGGTGTGGGGAATGAGTGGCGTGGGACAAGGTGTGTGGAATGAGTGGCGTGGGACACGGTGTGTGGAATGAGTGACGTGGGACACGATGTGTGGAATGACTGACGTGGGACACGGTGCACAGTGTGTAATTTTGACGATCTAGGAGGCAAAAATTAATAACTCTCTTTGAAATGATTTCTCGTAGTTTTTGAGGTCTGTTTGTGTAATAATGTCCAAATAAACAAATGTGCTCATAAAAACTTAAATTTTTACAAAATATTTTGTAAAATATTTAGGAAATTTGAATACTTTATTAGCTCTCATGACAGTATACGTTTTTCAAACGCTGAATTTGTTTAACTCTATTGGACATAATATTTGAATTTTACAAAACACACTATGCAAGAAAAATAAAATGAAAGTATCCAAAATAAAAAGCCGAAAATGAAAATATAAAAACAAAAATTAAGTGAGAGGAATGTACAACAAATATTTACAAATTATTTTGAAACACTACCCGCGTATTCTTCTGATGGTGATTCTTCTAAATATGCCGTCTCTTTTTTGCCTTATTCCTTCATTCTAATAACACGAAAAGTTCATGTTTCACTTTTTTGGGTGCAGTTATAGTTTTGGCGCTTATGCTTGACTTGAATGGATCTGAGCTTAATAAGCAGCCGGTGGAGCAAATTCATATTTGCGTTTGCTCTTGACCCTCGTTTTTCTAGTTATTTTTTTGCCACTTTTGCTTTATTTTCTTTTACTCTTACTTGCCATGTTCGTATTTCTGAACGATAAGAAATGTGCAAAATGCACTCAAAATCAGTTTTTTGTTGACCTATGTGTACATACTGGCGGGTGAAATATTGATATCCATCATCAAAGCAAGTGACAATGATGCAGGCTTTTGGAGAATGGAACTTCGAGCTTTGTTAATTGTAATTCTCCTATTGGAAAAGGCGTCACAGACCTCCTTATCTATAGCTGCCACATATCTTTTTGTCATACTTCCTTAGTTTGATTTCAATAGCTATGGATACTTTTCTGAGCTAGTAGTGTCTACAAAAGGTTTCAATTGTATGGTTTTAGCTTTAATCCCACAGTACCTGAAAGACTCATAAGGTCTTCTAGCTCTATTAATTTTTACATTTATTTGTGATGGACCTGGGACTGACTTTAACATTTAATCAGGAAGGGTAAGAGTTTCTTCTAGCCAGGACGAATTATATTTCAAGAACGACTCTTTACTTCTTACGGAGTTTTCCAATCCGGTTTCAACTTTTTGACAAATACATCTACGTAAGACTTAATTTTGTTCAAAAATGCTTTGTGAGGTTCTATAATTCCTAATTCACGTAAGAAAACATTTAATACAGCTTCAGATCTCTTATCATTGATTTGTTACTCATATATCAAATAACAACCTGCGGGTAACTTGAAGACCCTTTCTCTAAATATGTGTATACAATTCAGATAAGCAGGTATAAGCAGCTAGTCTTTTTCACGATTAAGAACCCAAAGTACTAGTTTTTAAAATGTATATGGCGCGAAAGGTGTATAATGGTGTATAATACACTAAAAGTCCTAATTGAATTTAGAGAACGTGTAATACATTCAATATAAATCGCTCACCTTTTCCCTTAACGTTTTTAGAGCCCATCAAAAATAATACTTAAATTTTATCCACATAAAAATAATCGTAACAGCATGTAGATTACTAATAGTAAACCCACAAATCACAGAATGAGACGAGTAGTGTATTCCTACCAAGAGAAGCTTTACGACTGAAAAGGGCCATTCGGAGCTGAGCGCTGACGGAGCGGCGATGGACGTCTTTGGACATGCACCATGGGGTCCTTGTGACCTCAAGAGAAACTAACAACGTTTCCACATAGTTCAAACATACTACTACACAGAAATATAACAATTTTGCTATTTCAATTCAGTCGAAAATTGAATTTTTTCCAGCTAGTTGCCAAAATTACACACTGTGCGGTGTGTGTGAATGGAGTGGCGTGGGACACGGTGTGTGGAATGAGTGGCGTGGTACACGGTGTGTGGATGAGTGGCGTGGGACCGGTGTGTGGAATGAGTGGCGTGGACACGGTGTGTGGAGTGAGTTTGCGTGGGACACGTGTTGTGGGATGAGTGGCGTGGGACACGGTGTGTTGAATTAATGGCGTGGGACACGGGGTGCGGAACGAGTGGCGTGGGACACGGGGTGCGGGTCGCGAGAGTGGGACACTGGGTGCGAGACGTGGCGTTGTGGAACGCGGTTGCGGACGCCGGCGCGGTTCACAGGATAAAGGACGTGGACCGGGGTCGGAGGGGCGAGGGGTGGGACGTGGGTTTTGGGTCGCAGTGTGTTGGCCAAGAGACGCAGGACTTGGGCGCTGGGCGTGAATCTGGAGGCAGAACGTGGGCGTTGTGTGTGAGTGCGCTCAGGGTGCGTGGGTATGGCTTCAGAAGACATGCGGCTTTACATTCACTACAAAGGGTCTCCCTGGAACGGAGTTTACCGAGAGGATACGGGAAAATAATGACATGTAGGTGAGAGGCGCTTATGAATGAACAGTTGTTGGAAAGGAAAATTAATTCACGAGAAGGAATGCGAGGCGTGAGAAGAGAATGACAGGAATGTAAGTGGTTTTACGTTGTTGTCCGTCTAATACCCTGTTTATTTGTTCATTTTCATTTTATTATTTAATTGAACTCGAATGGAAAAAATAATTTTAATAAACCGAATAAAATGCCGAATGACTTAGAGAACAGGGAACACAGTACGTTCTCTGAGGAAGGTGGGGTCAGGAAGAAAAGGTGGTGTTGTGTGAGAGAGAGGGTGTGGTCTTGACGAACTGCGAAGTATTCATTTTCTAAGTTAAGCCGGGAGCTTTCGTTCTTGCTTTAAATGAAAAATCGCATGTCGTTTTTGCTTTAAATGATGACGCTGCCTCGTATCCTACTTTTATTGAGGGAATTTCAATATTAATTTGCCCTTTCTAATATTACAAAAATTCGGTAATAGGAATAATTGTAATCTGATTCAGTACAGTGTGCTTAATATTATTTCATTTAATGTGTGCATTTCTCGATCCATGTTCCACAATAATTTGCTTTTTTTCGTTTAGTTTTGCTGAATGCATGAAAAATATCCTTCTTTTATGCGTATTTTGTATTGCTACAGTATTATTGAACTTAAACTTTTATTACTAAAAGGAGAAACAACAGATAATACAATGCATGTAAATGTATTAGGTAAGAAGTTTACAGCTTCGTTAACGTTTTTAGACTCAAACAATGTTACCCATAGTTTCTATTATGCTGTTTTAGGTGATATAATTATAGTTCCTCATACAAATGTGTAAATTTTCAGCTTCGAAGAAATTTGTAATAAGTGATTGATTAAAGAATTCACCTAAAATATTTCGTTACTTTGTTGCAGTTTAACATGTTATAGTTTGTATTATAGTTAAATTTTTTCTCATTGTCCCATAGACCAAAAACAGTGTTTAAGATTATAGTTCCCAATATTATTGTTCGACATTAGCTTTGTTCTTTCGTAAATATTTTTTCATATATTTTGGTAGATCCGAGAGTTTTTAGGAGCTGAAAACGTGTTATGTTGGTCATTTTCTCGTGAAAGTACGTATTGAATGTTTATTCACGATACATCTTGGCAGCTACATCTTTTGTTTGTCTAAAGTAAGCAGCTTTTGGAAAGTCCATAGTAACGAAAGCACCTATCGCGAAAGTTTTGAGACTTTATGAAGTTTCAAATTTTAATCACTTTCGTATTTTTCACTTATTTGTGGGAAAATCTCGTGTCTGTTTTGTGAATAATTGCTACCGTGTTACTTGTGTTTCGTAATCCGGCTTAGTAGGCAAACGTCAACTGTTTCACGTGACGATCTCTATCAATGTGACGGCTTTGTGTCATATTCCAGACAGCTATCTGCGACTTTCGTGCTCCGCATTCTGTCACTATCGACGACGAAACGTTATCGAGTACAATGACTGCGAAATTAGCTTATCTGGCCCCACCATATTGACAGTGCCGCCAATAAAGTCCGCCAAAATAAATCGGTTTCATTACAACATATCGCTCTGAAAGATTGCGGTATCAAATATGGCGTACCCGCGCGTTGTTCTGCTTTCGTTGGCCTTTTTTTTTTTTGTTACTGCGCGAGTGCGCGTTCAAATACGGATTGGAAATTAGGGATGACTGACCTAACGACTAATTGGTCGTACAATTCGCGCGGGTTATTTCTGATAACACTTTTCGATGCGAAAGAACATTTCACGGAGCCTGAGGATGTAGATGGAATTTGATAGCCAGGTGCTCCAATTTTTCGGGTTTCATCTCGGGAATCTGGGCGAGGTTTTAATGAAATATGAAAGCGTGTTTCAGTTGCGGTCGGAGAGTTTCGCTGCCCTAGATTTTGTCACGCGTCGTTCCACACTCTTTGCCTTTTTTTAATTTGCCAATGAAACTGGGTGTACTTTATAGAATTGCGTTAGGTTTGTATCTGCTATTTCTAGAATTGTTGCTTCTGTCTTTATCGTGTAATAATTTTAATCATATACTAGATCTTAATATTTGGTTTTGATTTTCACTACTGTAAGTCAGTAATAATGATGATGACAATGTTACACATTCAGGAAATTCAAACTTTCTGGAATTTTAAATCCTTCTACATTTTTCAATTCTCTTGAATATATTGATCTACCTAGCTCTCTTCATCTCTGCTCTAATCCCATTGTACTGTACACATCCTCTGCTGCAAATGATCATTGAATGATAGCAATTTTGTTATGGAGCTGATACACCCTATATTTGAGTATGCTCTCTTAAAATATTGTGTTTACTGTGAAAACTGAATCTTACGTCTCTGGGTTCACTCGGCAGTCCTTATCGTGCTTTATCTTCTGTTCACAGTAAGATTATCTAAATAACAATAGCTTTCAAGCAGAAATGTATTAGAAGACACGGAGGTTATCGCAAATACAGAATAAGAACGATGGTGGGGTAAAATGAAGTAGCAATTCAATTGTTGACAGCACAGACGACTGCGTAACACATTGGTGACGCTTACATTGCAGGCGAATTCATGTCCTGCGAGTTGTTTACAGTTGACACCGTTTCTCACTTCTCAGCTTCAAATATTTTGCTCTACTCAGATCTCCCCGTTGACCTCTTACCTACGTACATATGCTATCGATTTTTTTATACAAATAATACGTATGCCAGTACATATTACGCTCTCGACTATTTTTTTATAAATAATACGTATGCAGTACATACTATGCTCTGTACTATTTTTTTTTGTAAAGAATGCATGTACTTAGAGGTTACAAGTCCATTACGTTAGTTGCGAAAAAAATCGGGCGGCTCAAGGTCATCGATCTTGGTGTTTTTCCCAATACATCCCGTCCCTTTTCTGCACACCTGTAGCAGCCGTCTCTTCTTTCACCTTCCTTTCACCGCCTCCCCCCCTCTCTTTCACGTACTCCACACGCAGGGAACTCGACGGAGAATCCAGAACGATCTTGACCTGTGTCCCTTTGAAGGGCCAGAGCTTGGAGGATGGCAGGAGGTATGTGACACAGTGACAAACTAGCGGGAAGGGCTGACGTGACGGCGGCGGTGGACAGCGAGGGAGAATAATTCCTCTAAATAAAACGCGCGAACGACTGCATCGTGTATCGAAAAATTAAAGACAAATCCGACATTAATCACTTGCAAATAGATATTGACTTTTTTAAATGGTCCCAGGAAAAACGGAATGAAAATAAATCCAAATAAACGCAAAACAATTAGTTTTACAAATGTTGGAACGCCGGAAACACTCCTATATCCAATGGGTGAAAGAGCAGTAAAATTCCTGAAGTACGTAGCTGTGAATAATTCGAAGCGACCTCAGCTGGGATGATCAGCTTTGATACGCTACATAGAGGGCTCCATTTTGTTGTGGGAATATAAGGAAAGCCGTGACTCAAAAATACAGGCTTACCCTTTCTTGGTTCACCCCCTTAATGGAATACGGGAAACGTGCTGGGATCCTCATAGGAGAAGGTCAAATTAAAGCGTTATACCGAGTGCAGAAAAATCCGGCTAATTCGCGAACAGAAACAACGGAGGCGAATGGCACTTCGGAATCATTAGTTATACGTAGAAAGCAGCACTACTGCGAGTCCTCTTCAAGGCGTACACAAAACAACCGGCATGGAAAGCTGTCAATGAAAGACTTGAAATGCCATGTTACTTAATTAGGAGCAACTACTCACTCAAAATAAGTACAGATAGCAAAGAACGGGTTTAGGAAAAATTCAAGCTTTGTGAGTAGGAAAATTGTTGACGAACGATTTACCTGGAGAGTGCTAGTGACTCTTCCCGGAAACACGCAAGTTATGCGATAGAGTTCTCAAGTGCGCAAGCAGAGTGCAGTGAAGTGGCCGGGATCTTGACGTTCTTCAGGATAAGGAATGCCCATGTCAAGTACAGCAAAAGCGCGGTACGTAGACTTACCGTTTATGTATGATTACTGGGTACCCAAGGGGCATTCAGTGAAGTGATGTGATCTGATGTGACATGAAGTGACATGAAGTGAGGAGATGGGTACGGAGTAGAGATGAGCACATTGCGAATATTTTGTTGCAGGAAACGCTCATTGCTTTCTGTATTCAAAATTCAACCAGTATATAGCTTAGGGCAGTGAATTATGAAATCGGGCACAGAATTCACTTCTCCTGGTAGCACGTCACGCACAGTTTTTAACTGTTTCTGACGTAAAATAAATAAGTAATAAAACAAAATAAAGCAATGTAATGAAAAGCAGGTGCGGTCTGTCTAGGGCCACGGACATGGCGGAGCCCAGACCCGTAGCCCGCCCCATCCTCTTGAAAAGAGGCCTGGGGTGGTGCCGGCGCTCGTTTGTCAATAGGCTGGTTGTCTAACGGGACCCCGAGCAGTTCTCTCCCGTCCTTACCCTTCCACCTCAGGCGACTCGCAGGGCGCGTCGACGGTATTCGATTCTCTTGGACAGATATGCCCATTTAGTCTTCATTCACAATGCAAACGAAAACGTAACGTATTGCCGTAACTTAGCAGTAAATTTACACGTAAAAAAGAAACATTTACATTGATGAACGTAAGCTGGAGTGTAGGTTTTGGCTGAACCAATCAGAAATCAACGTTTTAAAGCTTTTATTTATTTATTTACGTCAAAACAGTTAAAAACTGTGTGTGACGAGCTATGGGGAGAAGTGAATTTTGTGCACGTTTTCATAATTCTGTGATCTCTATCCTAAACCATATTCTAGTCGAATTTTGATTACAGAAAAGAGCGTTTGTTTTTTTTTCAAGTTTTGTTGACAAAATATTCGCTCCTATACAATAAAATATATTTTCAAAGGTAAATTAGCTATAAATTCCTGCCCTGAACCCTCATGTTCTTCATGAAAGAATAATACTTTTGCCACGATAATATGGAAAACGATAATTTGAATAACTATATTTCCCACTGAAATTCAGGAAGACGTGCACAAACAATGAAGTTATATTTGTGTCCAGAAGCAAAAACAAGGGACCATCTCAGCATTTGCTCAAGGATCAGGGAAACTGGAACGAAAAACCTGATCGAAATGAAGGCTTGATTGATTCGTTTCTATAACAGCGTGGTGAAAACATGTTTCTCTATAACTACTCCAAAAATGTATACATTTCTGCACGTTATCGGGTGCAGTAATAATGCCATTCCCCATGCCGTGCGAGAATATTACTCTCGCACGGTTGTCGACCAATTCCATTCGTCTTAGTTCATTATACCGACAGACGGTTTCTCGCAGTCGCCAACAGGAGCGCTGCGTGCTTTGCCGCGGCAGGTTGCAACTGTAAGACAGGTGAACCACGAAACAGGTGAGTTGGTGTTTGTTTGGGTCAGAGAACATTGGGTGTTCTGTAGCCGTTCTGTAAGGTTAAGGCGCCCATTTAGTATTTAAAAAAAATCAGTTTCAAAGTTGTAGAGAGAGTATAGTCTACTCGCGTAGAATGGCTATTATTCACGTAGATATTCGGACACGAGCTCCAAAGTCGCTCGTGTCGTAAACATCAACTCGTGAATAATATCTATCATTCTACGCTCGATGAATACACAATTGCACCATGGTTTCTAGCCTTTTCTTCGACTTTCCTATCGATTTGTCTTTGTATATAAATGCGACAAGCTCTTGTATTACTGTTTGCATTCCCTTAATTTTATAAACAATGGTCCTCTTGCATCAAATTCACGAGTAATTCGTCGAAAGTTATTATTTTCTTCACCACATCTTAAGAAACCACGTCACCAGTCATAAGAAAAATGTCGCTAATTCTTACTAAGCATTCACAACTTGCATCAAAACCGTTCGCAAACTAGTTCAGTACATAACAGTAATGAAATGTCATAACCACAAACTACCTGATTACAATCTGAACTTCACCATGTTTGTTTCTTTCATCCTGCTCTCTGATTGGCCTTCGGTAGAATTGCGACCTAAACTTGGCATTGTGAATGGTCTCTCTTAGTAACACATTTCTTAGGTTTTGCGACTACGTTACATTTACTTGTGAGTTTGCATTGTGAATGAGGCCTTACCTAGCGTCTGGGTTCACCTTCATTGTTGATGTGATTGATATGATCTTTTATTGAATGTTTTATTGAGAATTTACTAAGGGCCTTGTGAAGGAAGTTTTGCGGTTTATCGTCTTATTTACTATTCAGGAAATCAATCCCACTTAATTATTTCATATTTACGATTTTTCCCTGTCCTTTTTATATTGTCAATGCACGGGGAAAGTCACGCATCTTAAAAACATTGTTTAGGTAGGCGAAGGAATGTTTTGAATGTAGTCTGTTTTTACGAATAAAAATAGCAGCAGTATATCTGTGAGGTAGGACACAATAATACGAACTCCGGCCGTGGAAGCCTACGGAATTGCATACTTCCATTTTATTGTAGTTGAGGTGTTAAAATGCAATCTTTCATTTCTATTGTTCTCAAAAATGCATAATGTAGGCATTTGTTCCAGTAAAAAGAAAAGCAATCACCTCGTCTACATGAAAGATACTCCAGTGCCAGCTCTAGAGTATACCTTTAAAACTCACGGTAAACATGCATAAATATTAACTGTTCTATGTCCGGGATTCACGTGTTATTTAGTCGACGGTGACAATTTCAATTAAAAAAAATGTTATATTAGAAATATTATAAGAGTAATTTTGCGGAATAAGTATCTACGAATACGAATATCGGACGTTTATGCACTTTCCACTTTCCATTTCCACTTTCCATTCGCGTGTGCTTTAATTTTCGGTTAAATTAAACTTCCTGAGAAAGGGAACAGTATGACGTTGATAGAATTAATAGGAAAACATGGTCTATTAGAACACGTGTTATAATTCCTCTTATTACGGTACTGAATTCAGTTTCCCGTAAGTTTGCCTTCAGACAATCAAAGTGGATAAAACCCAAGAGCATTTGCTCGGTTGCGCTAATCTCAGCGTCGCTTAGAAATGTCCTCCGGAGCTTTTTGTTCCCCCATCGAACGATAATCTTGTAATCATAAGCAGAGGCTGGCGACCGCGGTGGAATAACGTGCCACGTCGTACGTGCAAACTGCAGCGACGCAGCGTGCATTTAGCAGTCGTGTTTATCGGAACGACGCCAGCGCCCGCATTCGAATGCACTGCGTTGCAACCAATTACTTGCGACCGTCCGGAGTCCTATCAAGGGAATACCAATTGCAGTGCGTTTCCGCGCGCTATGCGCAGCGTGAAATCCCGAAAGATGGAGGCGAATTGCTCGGAGAATGATTCGTCCACAGGTACGGGTTCGATGCTGCTGCATTGCAGGTATGATTGTCTCGTTGCTTTGGGTGCGCATGTTTCGGTCGAACGGATATCAAAGCTTGCACGCCTAATTCATTGCCGTGTACGTTTTGTTGATAAATCTGATGTTAGTTAACCTCAAAAAATATTTCGTGAGGGTCAACAGTGAAAATAATGTTCTAAATAAAATGTGTATGATGCAATAAAGTAAACTTATGGAATGGTTTCATTGTTACAATTTCGTTTGGTGGCGTAATCGCCATAGATTTGTAAATTATTTGATATTATGCTTATTTATGCCCGAAGTTAATTCTATGGTGATGTTTCGTTATTCATCGAGATGAGTGCATGTAATAGATTTAAAGGGTAGGCAAGTGGACAATAGCGTGGCAGTTGATATGTTCTTGGAATTTATATTATCCTATACGTGAATGAAGGACAACACGTCAAAAATATGAGTTAGTAATAGACTGTTATAAGAATGTTATTTTTCTTTTAATCATTTTCAGATCATTCAGATGATGAATATTGCTACTTCTGACTAGCAGTGGATAAGTGGTTCAGTCAAATTTCCTTTCTTTGAGTTGTACAACTTTTAAAGTCTGCAGGGTTGTGTAAAATTTGTAGAACGGAGGTGACATTTGGTAAATTGGCACCCCAATGTTTGCAATTTCTCACCATTACAAAGCCAATTTAATTAGTCATTACTAAGAATATCAGTTAGAGACCGTGTCCTGAAAAGTAGGGAAATTTGACTTAAACACTTTTCCAAGTCCATACAAACATTTAACAAAAAAAACAACAACAAACTACTACATTAAAAATAAATATTCAAACAAATTTTGCAACAAATAATGTGTGTACTTCTACATCCTAAAGATAAAAAATCCCTTCGATTAAAGGAGGGCCCGGGTACAAAGAGGAAATCTTGCAACGTTATGTATGTAGTACACTAAGGCGAGGTGTAGACCGGGGGAGCACGAACTTTGGGAAGGGTAGATCCAAGGGCAATGCGCAATAGGGGTGTAGAGGTATGTAAAAGTGCGAAAATTTGAAGAAAGAAAGTAAACATTGAACCGAAAAAATGTACTCTTTGTTGTAATCCTGTGTCATTAATGTACGATACATACGTTTCGTGGTCAAGACGTTCTACCCATAAAATTATATAGCTATGCAAACTTTAAAAAGATGCTAAGCAAATATTGTTTTTAAAAGCATGACATTAATAAGCCATCATTTAGATAAATTTCATCGTTGATCGCCGTCATAGTTAGCCATGTCGATACACAAGAAACATGTCACATTCAAAAACTTTTCAATTTGCAACATGACTGTTTAATCCTGAGCGGGTGTTTTCGTGAGTAAAGCCAGAATGGTTCTTCTTTATACGTCGTTTGAAATTTATGAACCGTTTACTAGGAAAATAATATTTTTTTCTTCACGAACACATGTTTCTTATCTGAAAACGACCATTTTCGAGGTGCATTACTTTTCTTGCGCACTGACGATGTGTGGGGAATACATTGTTTGAAAAGTTAGTAAACATGTGACAGAGGAATTAAGTCACCTTTGTCAACATTGATTTATTAAGACAACTGGCTTTCCACGGCTGTATCGTCATCATCAGTCTAGAAATATACAGAATAAATCAAAATCATAAAAGGAATTAGCTAGAAAATAATAAAATATAATACAATTAATGCAAAAATTGATATTATTATTATTACTATTATTATTATTACGTTGGTTTTGGCCTCCAATTATCTCGGAACGTTGGCACAGTGTAATATCAGACTTGCATTGACCTACTCATACCATTCTCCATAATGAATCTGATTTCATTATGATCCTCATAACGAAATTAACATTAGTACATTTTAAAATGCTTTCTAATAAAAAAAACAAGATATAGCCTACAAAGAGTGGAATTAAAATAGTTCAATTAAAAAAATCACAAGAGCATTACCCACAATTTCTGTGAGGAGGCATATTACGGAAGCGCCGGCTGCTGTTGTGGCCCTTGAGTCTCTGGGATGGAGCGGATGGGGCTGGGCCGGGGTAGAGTCCTTAGATAGTAGCGCATTGCATTGTTCCGCCAATCCCGCCATTTTTTGTCCAGTTGTCAGAAAAATAGAAACTGTGTCGTATTCTGTAAGTTGAGAACCGTGAGCCTGCTTCAAACCTTCATATTAATATTCTTGAAAATCTTCATAATGTCAGCAATTGTTATAATATCCCTTGAGTTCCTGATAGGTGCCTGACGAGATTGTCGGCTGAGAGGATATTAAATGGCGGCGGGTTGCGCTACTCTGTGTATCTAGGGACTCTAGGCCGCGGTGACGCGGCGCGACGTGGGTGCGGTGCGGCGCGGGGGCGGTGAGGGGTGCAGGCAGGGGGCGCCGCTTGGCGGGGCTGCGCACCACCTTCTATAGTTTACAAAGCCTGCTCACTGGTCCGTGACGTCACAAAATGGCGGCGAAGGTAGTCATGATGCGGCATGGCAAGCACGTGGCTGCACTGGCATAGCTCTGTTGTTTTCCGTTTAATTCTCCTGGTGCGGTTCGCGTGTTAGGACCTGTTCGGAGTGAACTTAGGTACGCATATTCTACTACTGCTTCGATACACCATTTGATATGCCTTTTAGATGTGTAGTTCCGAAGTGTCGAGGAAACTATGATAAATCCTCGAAAGTGCACGTGTTTGGTTTCCAAAAAATCCTGCTATGCAGAAGAAATGGACTGCTGCTATTCCAAGAGAAGATTTTGTTCCTTCCAAATCCTCGAAGGTAAGACTATAGTTCATATGTTCACATAGAACCTACATTTATTACACTGATTATTTAATCAAAGCATACATTTTTTGTATGTTAGTAAGGGTTTTGGCATTATTTACTAATACTCTTAATGTGTTAACATGAAACTACGTTAAAGCAATTAGAACTTAACAATTCTTCCTTATAGTATTATGCTGAACTTGCAACTATTTTCTGTATATTGTTAATTGAATAATGATGGTAACAATTTAAGGTATCCCTTAAATAATCTTAGAATAGTAGTACTTCAGTTACAGCATTCAGGTTGTAATGTTCAGAGGTGTAAGAAATTCATAACCTCAAAAAAATCTTAGAGATTTCCTACAACTTGTATGAATAAGTTACTAAAACAATAAAATAATTTATTTCAAAAGAAATACCTTATGTAAGTATCAAGGCAAAAGTCTGTGGTGCATGAACTAATTTCAAAATTTAAAAAAGTTATGTTATTTGTTCTTTTGTAAAATTGGTTTGTATGTGAAAATTAAATTCTATGTATGTATTTGATATTATCGACTAACCACTGTACATTTTAGTTTACTTCTCTTGCAACCCCAATATTATTATTATATTATACATATAATATATTAAATATATTATTATTTTACTTGTTTTAGGTATGCCATCGCCATTTCCATCCAAATGAGATTATTTGGGAGGATGTGGTTTATAATGAGCAAGGAGAGAAACTGTCATCAAGACTGCATGTACCAAAGTTAAGAAGTGATGCTGTACCATCCGTGTTCCCTAACTGTCCAGCTCATCTTACCAAGAAGAGTTCCAGACGGGAAGGCCCTTGTGAAAAGCGAGAGAGACTAGAAATGGGAACAAGTAGCAACGAGTATGAAGGCTAGTCTTGCATCACAAGAAGAATACAATTCCAAATTCACTTTCAAATCCTTGGAAGACTTGGAAAGTTGTATAAAATTCATTAATTACCCAACGGTATGGACTGTAGTGAAACCTAACACTGAGTGCCTATGTTTTATTAAATTTGCCATGAAGCCAAGTCCTGTAGTAATGTTGTCTGTGGTGATAGATGTGCATCAGAACGTTAACTTTTATTCAGATAATCTCCCTGTTCATAAAGTGGGGGTCACACTCTTTCCCAACTGTGTGTAATGATGTGCACGTATTGGAAAAAATTTTAATTGACTGTGCAGAATATGGCAGTGAAAAATTCTCTCAGTGACTACATAAATATTGCCAAGACAAGCTTGTTGGAAGTGGAAGAGAAGGCATGTGATGCAGATAAAGATATTGTGCAATTTTATGCGAACAATTAGATTTAGTTAATAGTTCTAAGTTTAGACATAGATTTAGTTCCAATTTAATGATACTTTCTTGTTTACTTTTCTCAATTTCTCCTCATGCATCAGGTTTTTGCGAGCAAGTGGTGCTTTAATTTTGCCTCACCCATCAACACTGCGGAGAATTTGTAGTAAATTTAACCTCAGTCCTTCTCAGGACTCAAGTGATAGCAACTTCTTGTCGTACGCCAAGCAAAAGTTTAAATTTTTAAGAGCCGAGGACAAAAATGTTGTTCTCCTGATTGATGAGATTCACTTAAAGCCGTATTTAGATTTTAAGGGAGGTAACATTTTAGGTGTTTCACATAATATGGAAAACGCAGCCACTACAGCATTTGCATTTATGATTCAGAGTATTAGATCTAAGTTCAAAGATGTTGTAAATATTCTTCCAGTGAAAACTATAACTGCAGAAGTACTGTTTGACTATTTATTAGATGTAATTAGTGGACTGGAAAGCATTGGTTACAAAGTAATTTGTATATCAACAGACAATAATTCTATTAATAGCAAGGTGATGTCCATGTTTTCTAAAAAAAGAAAGCTGGATATTGTGTACGAACACCCAGTTGACCCCAACCGCCCACTTTTTTTTATTATCGATGCTGTTCACATTCTGAAAGCAGTACGCAATAATTGGCTGAATCAAAAAAATAGTGGCAAATTAATGATTTATCCTGACTTTCCAACTGAGGGAGGAAAGCCTAACTCTGGTATGAATATTGCATCTTTCACTGCCCTTCAGAAGATTTATAATTTGGAATGTGAATCTGTAGTGAAAAGTGCTCATACGCTGACATTAAAAGCTTTATGCCCCACTTCCCTAGAAAGGCAAAGTGTAAAGCTTGCACTTCAAGTATTTAATAGGCAGGTGGCTGAAGCATTAGAACTTTCAGGAGAATTAGGCATAGAACACTGCAAATCAACAGCTAATTTCATTCACATAATAACCAAATGGTTTGATATTATGAATGTTAAAACTGTTTTTAAAGGGAAATGTAAATTAAATCCTTTTATGGAGCCCATGAGGATTGTTAATGATTTGAAATAGATTTCCTCTATAATTTTCTAGACTGGCTGGATCTATGGAAGGGAATGAAGCCTAACACTGGGTATTTTACAAGAGAGACAGCTACAGCATTGAGCCAGACCACTTATGCAGTAATAGAAATTGCTCGATATTGTGTCAATGAATTAGGCATGGAGTACCTTCTAAGCGGTAGGCTTCAGACAGATAGTCTTGAAGAAAGATTTGGTCAGTATCGACAGCTGTCAGGTTCTCAGTACCATATATCCATAACTCAGATGTGTGAGAGTGAGAAAAAATTAAGACTACAAAGCATTCTCCCATTAGTAGTTAACTCTTCGGCTGGTTCCTTCATAAATGAGCTGGCAGTAGATGAAGATCCAGATGTTCCTGATGTAAGAGGTGAGAATGCACTGGCAGTTTCTGTAACCGAAGATGACCTCTCTTCGCTGGAGGATGTGATGCCTTCTCTGACCTATGTGGCTGGATACTGCACGCATTCAATAATGAAGCATATTAAATGTGAATACTGTAAAAGTGATTTATCAGTAGAAAAAGAGCTTCCAGCCAATAAGCACTTTTCTCTAATACAGAGATTAGATTGTGGAGGTTTGAAATATCCTACTGATGATGTGATTACTATTGCAGTCTATGGCTATATTGTCATTAATAAAGTGCTTGAATCTTGTAAAAAGGAGTTGTTCAAAGCCACCAACCAAAGAGATGTATGTTGTTCCACAATCTTGAAATGTTTAAGAGAGAATGAGTGTTGTTTGTTTTTTGGCACTTGTGATAATGGCCATTCAGCAAATGATTTAGTTAAACTTGTATGCTGGAAAACTGTAAATATTTTTCTTAAAAATTTTGCAAAAAGGAAAATGATAAGTTATTCTCAGAGAAATTATCAAAGAAATCGTCAAAGAAATCACAGAGGAAACTAAATACTTTTCAATGAATTCGTCAGTTTTGATTGTAAATAAATAACTGTCATTCATTATATTGTAAATAAATGTAGGTTCAGTGTATTATATTGTAAATAATTAGGTTTAATGTGTTGTATTGTAAATAATTAGGTTTAATGTGTTGTATTGTAAATAATTAGGTTTAATGTGTTGTATTGTAAATAATTAGGTTTAATGTATTGTATTGTACATAATTAGGTTTAATGTATTGTATTGTAAATAATTAGGTTTAATGTATTGTATTGTAAATAATTAGGTTTAATGTATTGTATTGTAAATAATTAGATTTGATGTTTTGTAAATAAATAAGTTTTAAAAACATGTCCAGAACAATATTTTTAATTCTGAATTGATATACTTTTGTATTAAAAAAGGGTGAAAATTTAGTTTAATGGCATATGCACTGAAGAAAATGTGAGAGTAGAAGGGATGACTGCTTTCAGTGACTTCTTGTAATAAGGATTTCTTCAAAAGTCACCAATCAAAGTAATGTCTGTTGTGTCACTGTCTTGAACTGTCTGAGAGAGAATTAGTTCATGGTGCTTGTGATAATAATCATTCAATGAATTATTTGACTTCTTGTAATAAGGATTTCTTCAAAGTCACCAATCAAAGTAATGTCTGTTGCGTCACTGCCTTGAAATGTCTGGGAGAGAATTAGTTCATGGTGTTTGTGATAATAATAATTAAATAAATTATTTAGTCAAACTTTTATGCTGGAAAGCTGTAAATATTTTTTTTTAATTCTGTGAAAAGAAAATGATAGGCTTTGACACAATTGGCAAAAAAATTGAATATTTTTCTAGTTAATTCAACAGATATTGACAATAAATAGGGTAAGTATACTGTATTGAAAACAAAATTTATTTAAAATGTTGCTTTAAAAATATTTTTATGATGCATTAATATTTTAATACTAGAGGACTGAAAACGGAATTCCCGACGTAAGCGCCCTGGTAAATGTACGAGTGGCCGACGCAAAACATGACTACCTACGGTGACGTCACAAAACAGTGAGCAGGCTTTGTAACTCTAGGAGGTGGTGGGCTGCGCTGGGATGGGGCGGCGCGGGAAGGGATGGGACGGCGCGGGGCGTGAGTGCGGGACGGGGCGGTGTGTGAGGGCGAGGGGTTATGCGGGGCGGGGTAGCGCAGTGGGGCGGCGTGGGCTAGCGTGAGGAGGGATGGGACGGCACGGGGAGGGATGGGGCGGTGCGGGACGTGGCGGCGCGGCGGGGCGGTGTGGGTGGCGCGGGGCGATGTGGAACGGGGTGTCGGAGGGTATGGCGGCGCTGGCTGGCGCGGGACGGGACGGGACGGGACGGTGCGGTGCGGTTCGGGGAGGGGAGGGGAGGTGCGGGACGGGACGGGACGGTTCTGTGCGTGGCGGCGCGGGAAGGGATGGGACGGTGAGGGTGGGACGGGGCGGGAGGGGGGGAGCGGGATGGGGCGGTGTAGGGCGGCGCGGGGTGGCGCAGGGCGGAGCGGCGCGGGGAGGGATGGGACAGTGCGGGGCGTGTGGGCGAGACGGGGCGGCGCGGGGCGATGCGGGTCGGGTTGGGGGAGGGTGGGGCGGCGCGGGCTGGCACGGGACGGAACGGTGCTGGGCGGCGCGGGGCAGCGCGGGATGGGACAGTGCGGCGCGTGGCGGAGCGGCGGGGGGTGGCCTGGCGCGTGGCGGCGCGGGGCGGCGCAGGCTGGCGCGAGACGAAACGGTGCGGGGCGGCGCGGCGCGTGGTGGCGTGGCGGGGGGTGGTCTGGCGCGGTGTGGGACGTTGCGGGGTGGGGCGGTGCGGCCCAGGTGACGCCAGGTGGCCCGCGCCGGCCGGCGGGCGCCGTACGTCATCCCGGGCGCCCGGTTGGGCCGCCCAGCTCGCGCGATAACGGCCGCCCGGAGGCTGCGTCGCCCGTCGCCCCGCCGCGGCCGCTGTCGGCTTCATTATCGCCCGCGCGGCAATCCAGCTGAGTGCTCACGCGCCCGCGCGCCTGGCCTCGCCCGCCTCCACGCGATGAGTTAGCTCAGCGGCGACGCTGTTGCCTGGGCAACGCGGTTGTCTAGAACGTCCAAGGGTTTGAGTCCCTACGGTGGAGGCGGGGTTTGGACACTAAATGAATTGCTGGTCGAACCCGTCCTTTTTCTGAAGGAGGATTTTTGCGACCAGTTGATATAATCGGAATTTTCCCGTTTTTTTATCAATACCAGGTGGATTCCGGAGTAGTATCCCAATAAATGGGCCGTACGTGCTGTTTCCTTCCTTATTTTTGCCTGCTTTTTCTTTACATGACACATATACACCTGAGTTAGCTCAGCGGCGACGCTGTTGCCTGGGCAGGCGCGGTTGTCTACAACGTCCAAGGGTTTGAGTCCCTAAGGTGAGGCGGGATTTGAACACGAAGTGAATCGCTAATCGAATTCTTTTGTGTGAAGGAGGATTCTTGCGACCGGCTGATATTATCGGTAGTTTTCCGTGTTTTTTTTAGCAATACCAGGCGAATTCGGGAGTAGTTTCCCAATAAACGAGCCACGGACCGTACGTGATATTTCCTTCCTTATTCTTGCCCTCTGTTTCTCCTTACGTAATACATATACACTTGCTTGCACTACACTATCACGTATGCCGTGACTCCAGTCACCACCTTAGAGCGTGTCCCGGCGGAGGCGGTGCCTCGTTGGTGGAAGATACCTGCTTGTGGAAATCCCGCAAACCGAGGGATAGATCGACGCCGGATTTCCCAATCTAGGGGACGTAGGCCACCGTTACCTATAGGTTAAATATCCACCATTCTTACGGGAATAATTATCTTTGTCGTGCTCCTGAAATCACCAGTCAATCAGTTGGCAGTGTGGTTGTCTAGGTGTTAGGATTTGCGTCCTTACAATGGTGGTGGATTTTAGACACTAACTGAATTGCTAATCGAATTCGTCCGTTGTCTGAAGAAGAATTTTAGCTATCGCCTGGTAAAATCGGTAGTTTTCCATTCTTTTTAACAATACCAACCGAATGCCCGAAAAGTATCCTAATAAACGAGCCAGGCATGCCCTGCATGATCTTTCCTTCCTTATCTTTGTCCTCTTCTTTCCTCTTATATTCACAGCTTTATTTGCACTATATTATCACGAATGCTGTGAGCTTAGATCTTGTCGTAGCTGGGGCGGTACCCCGCTGCCCGCTGGAGGAAATACGAGGAGGTGGAAAACCTCGAAAACCTCGTCCCAACGCTATCTGGCCACCGCTTTCCTACGCGCCTACGTCACTATCTGGCCACCGTTTTCCCGCCCGTTTCTACGTGCTATATCAACGATGATTGCTGGAATGTTATGTCGCATTTACTTCACTGTACTTGATACTTCGTGTTCCAATCAGTCTTTTCGTCCCTGTCTCCGTTTCTGCACTTTCCCACGCCACTGCGCCACCACTCCCCCATACTCTTATGCGGTCTCGCCAACTGCCAGCCAATTTCGAATCTGTATATATTTGCACTTTTGGCAGCAACCTGATATTTATTCTGTGATAAAATCGATACTCCCAAACTGAGCAAACGACCCATTTTTAAATGTTCTTAAAAAAACATTGCTTTCTTTTTCTGAGAAAGATGAGTCTATATTTTACCGCCAAGGCTCTGTGGACTTGGCACAACGAAGCTCACTTTGTTTCTATTAAGAAGTAGAGCACATAGTATGCACGTTAATCCTTGCTCTCCTTGTCTACGGCCCGTGGCCTAGCATGTGCTTCCTCTTAAGGCGCTGTTGCATGTGCAGCGCCTTATCCACCCCTCCGAGAAGAAGCTGTTGTTCTGCCTTCTGCTCCATTCTAGCAGCCGGCACTTTCCGGGCCCGGCTTCCTGGTGCCCGCCTCCGCCCTTCCCACTCAATGGCCGACATCCCTTCCTCTCCGCCACCTCTTCCCTTATTTCACCATCCCCTCCCTTCTCGATGCGTAAGATTCCGCGGCAGAAGTCAGTATCTACTTGGCTGTCCAGGAGACGCCGCATCGTGGGCGAAGATGCCAACGTTCCGGCTCGTCATGCTGCGACCTACCTGATGGCGAAGTATCACGGCCGAAACGTGGTACCTGTGCCTAGGACAGCCTCACGGACAGTCTCACGGACAGCCTAGTGGTACCATCCCATCTTCCTCCTTTTTATCCCCGCGTGTCCCCAAACCTCCATCCTCTGCTGTTCCCTTCGCCATTTCTTTCGCCTGCTTTATTGCCTCTCGGCCTACATCTTTTTCCTTTGCTTCTGTTCGCATTCAATTCCTGCTCTGCTTATATTCCCTCTCCATTCCCTGCTCTGCCATGCTTCTGCTCCATCTCAATTTCCGCTTTTGCTCTCCCTTGCCTTTCATCTACATCCTTCCCACCCCTTCCCCGCCACCATCGCTAAACGCCATCATTTACCTTTTCTACGGGCTGAGCTTAGCCCAGCCGTTTTAGGCAGGTCAGGGCATCAACTGATATTACCGCTGTGCCTCTGGCCGGGAGGTTCTTGTATTCGAGCCTTGACGGTGGCGGATATTCAACACGAGCTAAATATCTAGGTTGAATTCAACGGCCCTCGGACCGCGTATGATCGTTCCTTCATCTTCCCTATTATTTTGCACACTTTATTTTGTTCACCTTATTGCACACTTTATTTTGTTCTTAAATATTTGTCGTACTTGTTTGTATGCGCTTGTTGCGATTAAATTTCAATTCTAAATTAATATTTCGATGTATAAAATTATGATCTTGTTTTATTTTCTTTTAAATAATTAAAAAGTCACACATTGAAATGTTTTAAAGTGTTCAAGTTTTTTTAACGGAAATAAACCGGGAGTTCCTCGGATGGAGTGATAATAGCAATGGGAGGAGCTTTGGCTTTGGGAGTGGTGCCTGGGAGGGTAGTGGTATAGGAGGTCGAATTTGGAAGGGAGGAGGCAATACTGATGAATGAACATACGTTGATTGTGGAAAAGACGTTGCGTGTGGAGGAGGCGTTGGTTGGGGAGGAGGCGTTGGCCAGGAGAGGAGGCGTTGGCCAGGAGAGGAGGCGTTGGCCGGGAGAGGAGGCGTTGGCCGGGAGGGGAGGCGTTGGTCGGGGAGGAGGCGTTGGTCGGGGAGGAGGCGTTGGTCGCGGGGGGGGCGTTGGTTGTGGAGGAGGCGTTGGTCGCGGAGGAGAAGTTGGTTGGGAAGGAGGCGTTGCCTCCGATGGGGGCTGTGGTCCTGAGCACGCTGATGCAATGGGGGAAGCTGTAGGAAACTTAAAAGCGGTGTCGGAAACTGTCCGCTGTGACTACGGAGGCATGCGCGAGGTTCTCTCGCGCGCGGAATTGGACGAGACGTACGTCCCTTTTATCACTGCATCGCGCTTAGGTGCTAATTGGACCGCTCGCGTTAGTCACATTCGGCGCGCGGGCGGAGAATGGAAGATTTTGTAATTGAATGGGGGGAGGCGAATGTTCCATGAGTGGAGAAGAGGGACGATGCAACATTTGAGGAGTAGACGCTCTGCGAACATGTGGATGTGCCAGGGGTAATAGAATAGAGATGTGTTTAGTAATTTTGAAATTTGCACTTTCAATTTTGCTAATAATAAATGATCGTGGGGAATTGATAAGAAGTACGAAAAATTCTTTAGCGTTTGGATAAAATATAAAACAATGATAATTAATTTTGAAGATACACTTATAGGTTTATGCTGTTCGTTGTAACAGTATGATTAATTGTTGGCTGAGAGAATAAAAAAGATAAGGAAGGCCCTAAATCATTAAACAGTACCTCAAACGAAAGTTTATTGCTTCCTGTGCAAGGCAAAGAGCCTGAGAAATATTCTCAAAAGCTGTTTACTTCAGAAGACTACGATAGCGTCAGGCGCGTTATTGGTGCAATGAGGTACTTTGCATAGTAGCCTAACGGAGCGATATTGATGAATTTCGCGAGACCAAAACAATAGAGGGGTCATGAGCATTAAGAAGTTAGAGTGAGATCACAACATGGAAGGAACGGCAATGAAATATAACGGAAAGGGGATGAAAGATAAAAATAATTTTTGCTCGCCTCAGGCTGTGACTGCTTTTGCTAGCAGCGTGACTAGTTTTTCCACGAAGCGCTGGAACGCATTTCATAAGAGGGTGCCTGCGGCGACGCATCGCTTCGGCCTAACCAAATTGCTGAGTCTTTCTATCCAGCTCAACCAAATACTTATCAGAGAAAGGAATGGAAAGTGCTAATGTGTAAAACAATGTAATCTCGAAAAGAAAGTAAGGCATGTAGAAAGTATACTATTGTTTTAGTCCTTTTTATACCGGGTTCAGTCGATTTTAACGATTGTAATGCCGCTGGAAAGTATCTGTAATGGTGTCTCGTAATTGTTTGAATATATGGTGGCAAGTTTATGTATAAAAACAATAGGCGACGAAATTGTTACTCGATTTGCGGAACTCGACTGTAGAGGAGAAAGGAATTGAATTGAAATGAGAGAGGAAAGAGAGTGAACGAAAGAGGATACGTTGTAAATTAATTATCCTCCCACCCTCGCTACTTTTTCCGAGTAGTGAGTCATTTTGCGCGCCGCGAAGTTGGAACTTGGGACAAATGAGAGTGCCAGCAGTGATGCGTCGCAACAGCTTACCGAGTCGCTAGATGAAAGATAAAGCGTTGCAGCTCAAGCCATTGCATAACGTAGAAACGAGGAGGAAGCGTTTGAAACTAGTGAAATTAGGAGAGAGAAGGATGGAATCTAGAAGTTCTTCTATGATTTTACTCCAAAATGCAGAGGAGTGCGTCGATTGCATGGGTTGACACGCTATTGGAAAGGACATGAGTGGCGTATTTGCAGTGTAGTTTTAATACAACAATTTTAATTCAGTTCAATTCAATGATTTATTTTACGTGGCGAGACTTAAGTCATCAGGCCTGCTCCTCCGTCTCATCACGCAAATTTCGCTACGTTCTTTCACCACCTAGTGGAGGAAAAAGGTATCTCTCGGGCGGCAAAATAGGCAACTTGAATTTTGCTCAGAAGCTTTAGGCACGAGGATCGTTTGACACGCAGTAAATCTACAACAAGGGATAGCCGGTTTTACTTCACATCTGAAGGAAGTGTTCTGAAGGATTTTGTTGCCTTAAAATCCACTGCTTCGATCGGGTTTACTCTCGCAAACGTGGGTATAATGGCCTGATACCCTAACCACCCAAAACCTCTTAATTTTAATCACAATTTTACATCATCCACACAATTTCGAGATCAGTCGACAGGGTTAATTCGAGGAACCACACAGTAGGTAACGCAGTGCCTACCCGAATCCAAGAAAAGGAACTGCAGTGGATTGAAAGGGGAAAAGTGGAAGAATCCGCGGGTGATACGAAGCGAATTTTTTTGCGCGCCCTGCCGTTTCGAGCAGTGGAGTGGCTCGTTTTTGCGCGTTCGCGGCGCCGGAACGCGCTACAAATGAGGGTGCCGGCGGCGGCGGCGTCGCATCGCAGGGCTGGCGCTGACTAAGACGCAGTCCCCCCTCCCCCCGTCGTCCCCCCGCCTTCCCCCCCGCACCCCCGGCTAATGAAGCGTCCCTCGATACACGTCCCCGCGCCGTGACGGCGAGGAAACCTCGCAACTCGGAGTGAGGATTCTTCCCGACTTGGCTCGCTTCTTGCGGACGCGCTGAAGAGGAAATCGGAGGAACGCGAAGTGCTTTGGAATCAAGAGTGACAGGGGAAAGGGAAAGGGGGTTTGGGATGGGCGTTGGGTGAAGAAATTGGGCGTTAGGGTAGGAATCGGTGGGTGGATTGTCTTGTGTGAGTGGACTGTCTTGGTGGGCCGCATGAGTGGGGAATGTTAAACTAATTTGGGAAAGCCCTTGCAGAAAAAAAAGGGAGAGAACACTGAGAACTTTTCGGTGTGCTAATTAATGTGTCCATCAAATGTAATGTATTGTTTGGATCAGTGCAGTATATTTGAAGTACGATAGGGTTGGATGGGTGGATTGTGTTGTTGGGACGCATTATTAGGAAATATTGAACGATTTGGGAAAGCCCTTAGAGAAAAGAAAACAGTAAGAGAACACTTGTCGATGTGTTCATTAGTATGTCATGAAAAATAGCATACCGTTTAGATCAATGGAACTAGTACAACAATACAATTGGTACACTGCGTCTGGAAAGTCTCTCCGCAGTAGACCTTGCTGGCGAGAGTTTTACATAAATTATTTTGGTAACACGAGCTGCAGCTTTTAACAAAAGAAAAACATAAACTGCGTACTTACCACTTATCATAATAACATTATCGTAAAATGAAGTGTTGCGCCTTTACTTGTTTCCCAGTGATCTGGTTGCTACCAACATAAATGGAATTTTTAATTAGAGCTCTGATTCAGCTTTGTGCGGAGAGACTTTCCTGCTGCACTTTAGTCGGGGTAACTAGAAATTAAGCGATTGAGAAATTGATTTACACTAGAAGAGATAAATGTTTGGTTACAATTACACTGTGAGAGTAAAGGAAAAACGAAATCTTCAGTGATGTGTGAAGGGACACATGAAGGCGTGTGCTACAAACTTTGCGAAATGTGATTGAGGAAGATCGGTAGACGAAATATCGTCTTTTATTCAATCAACGCAACCTTTGTGAATGAAATTGATGCTTTAGTGGTAATGGTGGCGTTCTAGGAGTTCTGAGAGTGCAGCGGTGGAGTGAGAGGCAAAGTAAACAGAAGAATGCGGAGAAAATCTGCGGAATATTTTGGTGGCCAAAGAGAACCCGCTTTGTCCTCCACAAATTCCAGATCGATCGACCGGGATTCGAACTTCGGTAGCGAATGAAACGCTCGTCGCTTCGCCACGGATCATCACAGATAGTGGAGTGTTGTATGATTTTTATGGGAACATTACAAGTGTACGGGAAGCAGAGACTGGCGTTGATGAACCGCTTAGAAACAAATATTCCGCAATGCATGAGCTACAATTACGCAGGTGCCCCCCCCCCCCAAAGTCAGACCCAATGACTTGTCACGTGTGTCTCTACGTACTTCGACGTGCTGACTACGATCTGAAGCCAGATTGCACTATCACCCTTCACCTATTTTGAAATCGTGAAAAAACATCGTAAAATAGTGAAAAAAACATTTTTACAATCGTGAAATTGTAATAGTAAATTTCACTGTGGTTTTTTCTCGTTTTCGGAAGGTGGTGGCGTAATTCTGGCTTTGAATC